>SJYC01107901.1:0-27500 GCA_006408675.1 Madoqua kirkii
GCTGATTCATGTCAATGTATGGCAGAACCAATGCAGTGCTGTGAAATGGAACTGTCTCTTATACACATCTAGATGTGTATAAGAGACAGCTCTGTTGTCCCCTTCTCCTTCTGCCCCCAATCCCTCCCAGCCTCAGAGTCTTTTCCAGTGAGTCAGCTCTTTGCATGAGGTGGCCAAAGTACTGGAGTTTCAGCTTTAGCATCATTCCTTCTGAAGAAATCCCAGAGCTGATCTCCTTCAGAATGGACTGGATGGATCTCCTTGCAGTCCAAGGGACTCTCAAGAGTCTTCTCCAACACCACAGTTCAAAAGCATCAATTCTTCAGCACTCAGCCTTCTTCACAGTCCAACTCTCACATATATATATGTTCTATGGTATGCTATATTATGTGGTATATATTATGCATACACTATAATTATAGTACGTTATACTTTGGAAGGAATGATGCTAAAGCTGAAGCTCCAATACTTTGGCCACCTCATGTGAAGAGTTGACTTATTGGAAAAGACTCTGATGCTGGGAAGGATTGGGGGCAGGAGGAGAAGGGGACGACAGAGGATGAGATGGTTGGATGGCATCACTGACTCGATGAACGTGAGTCTGAGTGAACTCCAGGAGATGGTGATGGATGGGGAGGCCTGGCGTGCTGCAATTCATGGGGTCGAGAAGAGTCGGACACAACTGAGCGACTGAACTGAACTGAACTGATACTACTAGAAAAGAAAAAAATTTAAAAGCACTACCAAATAAATTACTATTTGCCATCAATACAATGAATTCTAATTTCAGAGACATCCAAAGTATGAAAATGCATGCATTTTAGAATCAATGAAATATGTGCTATATTCTTTTTTCCAAATTTTACACAAAGGATTGTAGCCTATGTTTATGATTCTGTACTGTCTTGCTTCACTCAACAGTATAATCTGGAGCTTATTTCATATCAGTACCTAAAGTATTTTCTCCTCCTTTTTTATGTGGGATAACTGTGAAAAGAAGGCTCTAACAAATATATTTTAATACAGAAAGTGAAAAAGAAAGGAATAGGACATTCTTTGGGAAAGACAGTGAATAAACTGCAGATGACTGAAAGAAAACACATAACAACCCTTATTGTGCTTGTTTCTTCTCCAAGGATAAAAATATTAGAAAGTTGGATAGGATAAACAAGGATAAACAAATTGGAAAGTTAAATGAAAAAGGACTCAAGTTTGCCATAATAGTTAAAAAAAAAAAAGTAAGACAATGTCTAAATAATTTACAGGAGTTAAGGCATTTGAGCCTGAACAAATGTAAACATAGTACTAAAAGAAACACATAGAGGTGATAAAATCATCTTGGGTAATTCTGTGAAATAATGAATGACAGAAGAGGTGACTAAAGATGCAGTAACGGATTTTTACAAAAAAGGAAAATGTAAGTTACAGGAACTACAGGCTAGTAAATTTTACTATTCACAGGTTTTAAAATACACAATTAAAATATGATTTACTAGCACTTAAGAAGTACAAATGTCATGCGTGCTTAGTCGCTCAGTTGTGTCCGACTCTTTGTGACCCCATGGACTGCAGCCTGCCAGGCTCCTCCATCCACGGGGATTTTTCAGGCAAGAGTACTGGAGTGAGTTGCCATGCCCTCCTCCAGGGGATCTTCCCAACCCAAGTCTCCCACATTGCTGGCAGATTATTTGCCATCTGAGCCAACAGGGAAGCCCCAAAATGCCATACTTATTTTTAAAATTTAAAAAAAAATGAAGTGATTAAAAGGAACCAGAAGAGATTCACTGGAACTGTTATGCCACAGCTAGGTTGTGACTCTGGTGAAGGGGAAAGAACTGAAGAGAAGCTTGCTGTGCAAACAAACTAAGCAATTGCCCTGCCAACAGGCCAGTGACTGTGCCCTACACCTCTGCTCTGAGTGACATGAAGAGCAACAAGGTGGGAAATGGAAATGGATTCAAGTCCTGCTGCTGACACTACCTAGTAACCTCGGAAAAGTCATTCATTTTATTTTGATTTATCTAGAATAAGACTTCATTTGTTAATTCCTAAATTTCTTTCTGTGAATTATTTTTTAACTATAATCTGGTTATATTGTTGTTGTCTAATCACTAACTCGTGTCTGACTCTTTGCAACTTCATAGACTATAGCCCCAGATTCCTCTCTCCATGGGATTTTCCAGGCAAGAATACTAGAGTGGGTGGCCATTCCCTTCTCCAGGGGATCTTCCTGACCCAGGGATCGAACTCATGTCTCCTGAATTGGCAGGCAGATTTTTTAATGCTGCGCTACCAGGGAAGCTATAACTATATTACAAAAAGCTATATACTATCACTATAATCTAGAAAATTTGTAAGATCAAGAGTTTGTTGCTGTAAGCAAAATGTCTGATGTCTTTCATGGTACCTTTGTGGAAATGATAAAGAAATATGGGTTAGGTTCCCATCTAGTTCCAATCAAACTGTTTCTACACAACAAGTTGGTTAATAAACCAAATAAAGACAGGATTGGGAAAACCAGGGTTCAAAATCACCTCAAATTTATGAAAAAGTACCTGAATTCAATAAAGGGAAATTTAATAAAGTTGATCCTGAACTCCTCTATTTTGTTATTTGCTGTACCTGTTTGCATGTGGGATCTTAATTCCCTGCCCAAGGACTGAACCTGAGCCCCTTGCATTGGAAGCATGTAATTTTAACTACTGGACCACCAGGGAAGTCCCTCCTCTGTTTTGATTGTTAAAAAATATATATATTATTTATAGTGTGGAGAAATTAGAACATTCATATGTTGCTGGTAGAAATGTAAAAAATGGTGCAGATGCTGTGCAAAACAGTTCTTCAAAAATTTAAACATTAGACCTGCCAAATGACCCAGTAATTCCACCCCTAGATATATACCCATGAGAAATGAAGACATGTGTTCATACAAAGACATGTACATTAAAGTTTATAGCAGCATTTGCAATAGCAAAAATTGAAACAATACAATTGACTATCAATTGACAAATAGGTGAGTAAAATATAATATACCCAGACAATGGAATATTAATCAGCCACTAAAAGGAATGAAATATTGATATATACTATAAGATAGATGAACCTCAAAACATTATCCTCAGGGCTGTGTGCTTTATTTCCTAATTGGAGGAATCTATGAATAAATTAGGCAATCACTTAACCGTTGATTTAGATCATGTGAATTCCTTTTTACTGCCAGAGAGGGTTAATTAGATCAGATTGTTTGTGGCCTATTCTAGACTTCCATATCACTGACATTCCCCCCTCCCCCCTTTGTGTTCTTCTATCTTTTCCTTTCATTATTTTCTTTTTAATCTCAAGAAGTACATCGTTTTATCTATATTTTAATTTATAAGAAATTTTTTTCCTTTTGTTGAATTAGAAAAGTTGACAATAAATATTTTTCCAACAACAAAAAATTATCCTCAGTGAAAGAAGACAAACACAAAAGGCCACATATTGTATAAGTGCATTTATATAAAATATCCAGAATAGGCAAATCCATAGAGACAAGACATTCCCCCCTCCCCCCTTTGTGTTCTTCTATCTTTTCCTTTCATTATTTTCTTTTTAATCTCAAGAAGTACATCGTTTTATCTATATTTTAATTTATAAGAAATTTTTTTCCTTTTGTTGAATTAGAAAAGTTGACAATAAATATTTTTCCAACAACAAAAAATTATCCTCAGTGAAAGAAGACAAACACAAAAGGCCACATATTGTATAAATGCATTTATATAAAATATCCAGAATAGGCAAATCCATAGAGACAAAAGGAGATTAATGATTGTCATGGTTAGGAACAGAGGCAATGAAAAATGACTGCTGAGAGGTATGAGGTTTCTCTGAGTGATAATGAAAGTGTTCTGGAATTAGATCGTGATGATAGTTATGCAATCTTGTGAATAAACTACACACCACTGAGTTGTACATTTGAAAATGATAAGTTGTATGACATGTGAATTTTATCTTAATATAAAAAAATTTTAAATGTATTTACAGAAAATCAGTATGACAGAATAGACTTAATAGTTTAATAAGATAAAAAGAAAATTGTAATTTTGAGTTGGCTATGAGCTCTTAATTGAAATCTCAGGCTGAAATGGCTGCTTAAGAAACTATGCCACCTTGAATTTTGTTAACACTTCCTGAGAACGTATTGGGAATTAGCCAAGCATTTCCAGGTCATCAGAACAATTCTGTAAATGGCTGCTTTTATCTTCATTTTACAGAAAATGAACCTGGAATCAGGTAAGGAAGTGAGGGGCAGGCTTCCAGGGCCTACGTACTGATGTATGTGACAACTGCGCTATGCTTGTCTTAAGAAAAGATGAAAATTGAGGTCAACGGCGTGACAGCCTGAGCTAACGACATTAATCATACTTCATCTTGGCCACTGTGGCCAGGTCTGAAAACCACGGTTTTAGATTATGTGCACAAGTTCTTTGATGCTGCTCCCTTCAAAAGGTGAAGCCAAATTTCCCTCCTTGAGTGTGGGCTGTGCTTTAGAACTGGCTTCTATAGAATAAGAAGGAAATAATAGTGTGTGATTCTGATATTAAGACATAAACCCTATTATATCCCTCCTGCTTTCTCTTTTGGATGAGTACCTCTAGAGGAAGCAAACTGCCATATGTTGAGGACAGTCAAGCAGTCCTATGGAGAGGTCCACACATGAGGAGTGGAGGCCTTTAGGAACTCAGGCCTCCTGCCACAAAGCAGCAATAACTTGCCAACTATGTGAATGGGCCTTCTTAGAAGCAGACCTTCTTGTCCCATTCCAGCCTTCAGATGGCTGACTCTTGACTGGGACGTTATGAGGGACCCAGAGCCCAGAACCACCCCTAAGCTATTTGTGGATTCCTGACTTTCTTTTTGGAATGATGAAAATGTTATGAAATTACACTGTAATGATGGTTGCACAACCTTTAGTGAATACATTAAAAATCCCTGAATTATATACTCAGAAATGGTGTAAAATAACATACAGTTAAAGCTTCAAACAGCTAAGTTTTAGAGTCATTCGTTTCATAACAATACATAACTTTAAGGGACACTGAAAAACCTAAATGTTTCCCAAAAAGGACAACCAGGAGGTCCCTAGGGTAAAAGCTCTATCATATGTGGAATGCACTGTAGATATTTTTGTCTGGACTAGGGGAGTCTGATAAGGACTTGGCTTCTGTATGCAACACCAGCATCAAGGTTAAATAAGATGCCTGCTCATTGTGTCCCCTCAACGGCAACAACTCAGTATCCATCCATGGACAAAAGTGCCTTGTGGGAGCTGTGGGATCCAGCGTCATGACAAGGGACCTGGAAGGAATTTTGCACACTTGTGCATCAAAGTAATAAGCATACAGACCTCAAAGCCATGAATGGGCTCAACCTTTCTTGACCATGGACTGGAGCCCCTGGAAAATATTGTCTTAGACAAACCCCTATGGATGAGAGATCCTTTGTGGAAGTCCAGATTTCCAGAGGAGGTGTATCAGCAAGCAGTTGGAACAAAGTAAATGAGTTGGACACACTAGAAGAGGTTAGTAAAGACTGGAGGAGATAAGTGTTACTTCAAACACCAAAATAATGATGCAGAACTTCACAGAACATGAAAAATCATAGAAACATGACACCACCACAAGTTCATGATAATTTTCCAGTAACTGACCCCAGTGATATGGAGATCTATTCTTTTCCCAACAAAGTATTCAGAATAGCTGTCTTACAGAAGTTCAACAAAACTAAGAGCTGTTTTTCTGAAAAGATAAACAAAATTGACACATCTTTAGCAAGACTAAGAATAAAAGAATATATTCAAATATATAAATCAAAAATAAAAGAAGAAACATTACAGATGATATTACAGAAACATAAAGAATCATAAGAGACTAAGAATAATTATACACCACAAAATTGGACAATCTAGAAGAAATGGATAAATTTCTAGAAACACATAACCTACCAAGACTGAATCATGAGGAAAAATCTGCACAAACCATAATAAGTAAGGGAATTAAATCAGTAATCAAAAATCTACCAACAAAGAAAAACCAAGGACCAGATGCTATCCCTAGTGAGTTATACCAAACATTAAAGAAGAATTAATACCAATCCTTGTCAAACTCTTCCAAAAAATTGAAGAGGAAGGACCACTTCTGAACTATTTTATGAGGCCACCGTTACCCTAATACCAAAGCCAGATAAGGACACTACAAGGAAAGAAAACTACAGGCCAGAATCCCTGATGAATATAGATGCAAAAATTCTCAATAAAATATTAACAAACTAAATTCAACAATACATTAAAGTGTCATACACCATGATCAAATGGAACTTATCACTGGGATTTAAATTGTTCAATATATGCAAATCAATGGATCATGGAAAAAGCAAGAGAGTTCCAGAAAAACATCTATTTCTGCTTTATTGACTATGCCAAAGCCTTTGACTGTGTGGATCACAATAAACTGTGGAAAATTCAGAAAGAGATGGGAATACCAGACTACCTGACCTGCCTCTTGAGAAACCTATATGCAGGTCAGGAAGCAACAGTTAGAACTGGACATAGAACAACAGACTGGTTCCAAATAGGAAAAGGAGTACATCAAGGCTGTATATTGTCACCCTGCTTATTTAAGTTACATGCAGAGTACATCATGAGAAACACTGGGCTGGAAGAAGCACAAGCTGGAATCAAGATAGCCTGGAGAAATATCAGTAACCTCAGATATGTAGATGACACCACCCTAATGGCACAAAGTGAAGAGGAACTAAAAAGCTTCTTGACGAAAGTGAAAGAGGAGAGTGAAAAAGTTGGCTTAAAGCTCAACATTCAGAAAACAAAGATCATAGCATCTGGTCCCATCACTTCATGGGAAATAGATGGGGAAACAGTGGAAACAGTGTCAGACATTATTGTTTTGGGCTCCAAAATCACTGTAGATGGTGACTACAGCCATGAAATTAAGACACTTACTGGAAGAAAAGTTATGACCAACTTAGATAGCATATTGAAAAGCAGAGGCACTACTTTGCCAACAAAGGCCCATCTAGTCAAGGCTATGGTTTTTCCAGTGGTCATGTATGGATGTGAAAGTTGGACTGTGAAGAAGGCTGAGCACCAAAGAATTGATGCTTTTGAACTGTGGTGTTGGAGAAGACTCTTGAGAGTCCCTTGGACTGCAGGGAGATACAACCAGTCCATTCTAAAGGAGATCAATCCTGGGTGTTCTTTGGAAGGACTGATGCTGAAGCTGAAACTCCAGTATTCTGGCCACCTCATGCGAAGAGTTGACTCATTGGAAAAGACTCTGATGCTGGGAGGGATTGGGGGCAGGAGGAGAAGGGGAAGACAAAGGATGAGATGGCTGAATGGCATCACTGACTTGATGGACATGAGTTTGAGTGAACTCCCGGAGTTGGTGATGGACCGGGAGGCCTGATGTGCTGCAATTCATTGGGTCGCAAAAAGTTGGACACGACTGAGTGACTGAATTGAACTGAACTGAACATGTGATATAACATATTAACATAGTGAAAGATAACATTATATGATCATTTCAGTAGATACCAAAGAAAACATTTGACAAAATACAACCTCCTTCATGATAAAAGCTCTCAATAAATTGTGTATAGAAAGGATGTACCTCAACATAATAAAGGCCATGTGTGACAACCTCACAGCTAACATTATACTCAAAGGTAGAAGGCTGAAAGCTTTTCCTTTAAGGTTAGGTAAAAACCAAGGGTTCCCACTCTCACTGCCCTTATTCAACATGGTACTGGAAATCTTAGCCAGGACAGTTAGCCAAGACAAAGAAATAAAAGGCATCCAAATAGAAAAGAAGTAAAAATTTCTCTGCAGATGTTCTGATCTTACATGTAGAAAACCCTAAAGGTCCCATCAGTGAATTCAGTCAAGTTGTGAGATATAAAGAAATCAGTTGCATTTCTATATACTAGCACTGAGAAATCTGAGGGGGGAAAAAGAAATTTTTTATCCAGCCTATGAAGGAATGAGCAGCCTTCCTCTATGTGACTCTGGCAGCCAAACAAACAAACAAAGCAAGGTAGATGTGGATTACAATTCTTATTAATGAAACATTTGCTTGTAGTCATAACTGATCCACATGAGCAGGGGACTCTTAAAAAGTTAACAGGAGGGACCCACAAAATGTTGCTGTGTGGGTTCCCTCATGGGAACCCAGGATATCTCCTTGGGGACATGTGAAAGCACCACCACCACCCCACTGTATAGTATCCTGTTTATTCACTTGCAACTCAGAGTGGACCACAGCCCAGCCATTAGTGTAAATGGGTATAAAGAGCTGTCTCTCTATTTCAAATCGTAAGCTATTGGAGTTCAGGATCTCTGACCAGTGCTGAGCGCTGAGCATGAGGAGATGGCTACGGTGATGTTTCACAATAGTATTATTTACTTCCGCACAGGCTTCTAGAGTTTTCAGTGTGCTTTTACATTGTTTGATCTCTCATTTAACTTCAACACTGCAAGTAGGTGGCAGGGATGACTCGCCTGTTTTGTACAGAGAAGGCACAAAACCATTAAGTGACTCACCCAGAAGCACACAGCTGGTAACTGGTCAGGCAGGGACTCAGAACCTGGATCCAGGCCAAGTTCTAAGAGAACTGTCACAAAGAAAGTTGAACTGCAGAGAAACAGATCCTGCTGGGCAGTGTTCAGAGGAGATTTGGTAAACTCTAAAGCTAAACAGAGCAAACAGACCAGTGAAGGAGAGACCAATTTTACTGTGTGTTCCCAGAATGTTTTCAAGAGACAGTCTTCCACCTGCCTCTTCTAAACCAATCACATGACCTGAAAGAACAAGTGTGTGGTTGCAGGAGTGAGAATCAGATAGTTGAACAGTTTCCTTTCCTGGAAAAGGGCAATTACCTCCTAAGTGAGATGAGTGTGTAAAGGAAGCATCATTTCCCAGACTGTGGGGTGCAAGAGGGAAATTGGTAACAATTATCAATAAATTGGGGGCTTTAAAAACGTATACTCTTCATGGTAGGCTTAATCCCTTTTCTCTTAGAAGTGTAGCTAGTGCTTACTGGGAAATTTCTTGTAAGAACTGGAGGGAAATGGAGACTCTGGCTCTGGTCCCAGTGACACTACCTGAAAGTTACAAGCCCAGTTCAAACAGGGTGAATACACCTCTTCCAGGGCAGTGTGTTCCGCAGGCTGAGGGTAGGTGGATTGGAGCACAGGGGAAGTGGAAGAGGAGAAGTCAATAGAACTGTCTTTTTTTTCAAATAGACTTTTGGTTCACTCTCCTGTTCACCAAACCTGGGTTGAAACAAGCTCCAAAGCCTGAGATAGGCAACTGCCCTTATTGTTTCATTTTTCAGCGATCCGTGGTCCTGGGGTTTACTGAGCAGCTCAGGTCTCTAGAGAGCGATGTTAAAGCTCTGTCATTTCATATTCAATGTGGCATGTCTTCCTTAAGCAATGAGCCCAGACCCATTTCATCAGAGAGTTCATTGCTCCCTTCTGAACACATTCTGCTCTTACTGTGAAGAGAGTGGCAGAGAAGCCGGCATCTAAGGCGTCTCACGCTCATTCTTTGCCCTCAGTCTTGAGCCTTTCCTGACTTCCACTGGGAGGCAGCATTTTCTTGTATGAAAACAGGCATTGGAGCCAAACAGACCACCATATCCTGTTTCCATCATTTAGAAACAATGTGACATCATTCCCCTCTGAGCATCAGTTTCCCCACATGAAACTGGGAACGATACTACTACTTACCTCATGTAATGCTCATGGGGATTGAATGAGGTCATACATGTAGAGCACCTAGCACAGGGCCAGGATCACAGGACCTGCACAATAAATGTGAGTCCCTCTGCTCTCAGCTTCCATTCGCAGCTGCCAGTACCTCCAACTATGTCAGTTAACCAGGCAGGCTCCCCTAGGAGGTAGGGTATGAATCTTCCAAATGTGTTCTTCTTGTAGAAACTGGAAGGCCCTTAGAGAGACAGGGCCCTCTGAGTGGTACCCCTCTTCATGAAGGAGGAAAGTTGGTACTGAACAATCTACCACTACGTAGCTGACTCCCTTATGGCCAAGGGTGTGTGCGTAAAAGCTGAACAGCCAAGGTGAGGAACAACGTCTACAGCCAGGGTAGGAATGAAACACGTGACTAGAAGGAGTTCTGAATTCCTCTTTTTCAAAATTTAGCTTATCATTTATTTATTTATCTTGGTTGCACTGGGTCTTTGTTGCTGCATGCGTCCTTTCTCTAGTTGCTACGTGCAGGGGTCTCTGTCTAGTGGCAGTGTGTGGACTTCTTATTGCAATGGCTTCACATGTTGCAGAGAGCACAGGCTCTAGGCTCCTGGGCTTCAGCAGATACAGCTTGTGGGCCCTAGAGCTTGGGCTCAGTAGTTGTGGGCATGGGCTTAGTTCCATGGCATGTGGGCTCCTCCAGACCAGGGATCAAATCCATGTCCCTGCATTGGCAGGCAGATTCCCACCCACTGGACCACCAGCAAAGTCCTGACTTCATCCTTGAATATGGACAAGGGACGGCTAACTGGCTCACTTAGGGTTGAGGCTAGGACTCTGAAGAAAGGTTGACTCTGGAGAGGCAGTGGATTCCTCTTCATGACCTGCAAGCATCCCTCCCTGGGTCTTGATTTCATTTAAATGCCCAGGAAGTGTGTGCCATCTAGCCTGGTTTCCTGTGGCTACTGCAAAAAATTACCATAAATCAGGAGGTTTCAAGAACCAGACATTTCATGCTCTCACAGTCTGGAGACCAGAAGTATGAAATCAAGATAACCACAGTCCCTTATTCCCTCCGGAGGCTCTAGGGGGAGAATCCTTCCCCACCTATTCCAGCTTCTAGTGGGGCAGGCATCTTTTAGCTTTCTTGGCTTGTGACTTCATCACTCCAATCTCTGCCTCTGTCTTCACATCACCTTCTCCTCTGTGTCAGTCAATCTCCCTCTGCTTCCCTTATAGAAGAGTATTTGTCATTGCCTTTAGGGTCCACCCAGATAATAGAGAATGATCTGCTTATCTCAAGATCTTTGACTTAATTACATTGCGATGACCATTCTTCCCCAATAAGGTAACAGTCACACTTGTAAGAATCAAGTTTCAGAGATTAGGATGCAGACATATTAGGGGGCCACTATGTAACTCATTACACCACATGAACTGTTTTAGAGAGCTGTCCAACTAACTCACAACAATGTGAGTCCAAGTATTAATCCTTCTCAGGGTCTTTACACTATAAACATATTAATCTAAAAGAAATGGGCAATGATTAATTCAAAAGCAAAAATAATCACTAGCAGTAGTATTTCAGATACTATCAAGAACTATTTCTTTTCATCATTTTCTCCTCAGAAAGTGCCCCCAGAAGATACCCCTCACTCCCAACTCTCACTGTATAGTTTTTTGGAACTTTAAAAAAAATAATTTTATTCATTTATTTTTAGCTGTTAAATGATTACCTTTTCATTAAAAATAATTTTTTTTCTCTCTGTTTTTCATTTTGGGTTATTTCTATTGCTATGTCTTCAAATTCACTCAGTCTTTTCTTTGCAATGTCTTCATTGCCATTAATTCTACCCAATGCGTTTTTCTCCTCAGGTACTGTAGTTTATATCTCTAGATGTTTGTCTTGTTCATTTCAGTCCAGTTCAGTTGCTCAGTCATGTCCAACTCTTTACGACCCCATAGAATGCAGCACACCAGGCTTCCCTGTCCATCACCAACTCCTGGAGTTACTCAAACTCATGTCCATCAAGTTGGTGATGCCATCCAAACATCTTATCCTCTGTCATCCCCTTCTCCTTCCACTTTCAATCTTTCCCAGCATCAGGATCTTTTCGAACAAGTCAGCTCTTCGCATCAGGTGGCCAAAGTATTGGAGTTTCAGCTTCAGCATCAGTCCTTCCAATGAATATTTAGGACTGATTTCCTTTAGGATGGACTGGTTGGATCTCCTCTCAGTCCAAGGGACTCTCAAGAGTCTTTTCCAACACCACAGTTCAAAAACATCAGTTCTTTGGCACTCAGCTTTCTTTACAGTCCAACTCTCACATCCATACACGGCTACTGGTAAAATCATAGCTTTGACTAGATGGACATTTGTTGGCAAAGTAATGTCTCTGCTTTTGAATATGCTGTCTAGGTTGGTCATAATTTTCCTTCTAAGGAGTGAGTGTCTTTTAATTTCATGGCTGCAGTCACCATCTGCAGTGATTTTGGAGCCCCCAATATAAAGTCTATCACTGTTTCCATTGTTTCCTCATCTATTTGCCATGAACTGATGGGACTAGATGCCTTGATCTTAGTTTTCTGAATACTGAGTTTTAAGTCAACTTTTTCACTCTCCTCTTTCACTTTCATCAAAAGGCTCTTTAGTTCTTCTCCGTAAGTGTAGTGTCATCTGCATATCTGAGGTTATTGATATTTTCCCAGCAACCTTGATTCCAGCTTGTGCTTCTTCCAGCCCAGTGTTTCTCATGATGTACTCTGCATGGAAGTTAAATAAGCAGGGTGACAGTATACAGCCTTGACATACTTCTTTCCTGATTTGGAACCAGGCTGTTGTTTCTTGACTTGCATAAAGATGTTTGTCTTGGGTCTTTTTAATACTCCTGTCTCTATTTAAGCTTTTGAATATATGGCATTCAGTTATAATAACCATTTGAATGTCTTTATCTGGTAATGTAACATCTCTGCCAGTTCTGGATCAGTTTCAAATGATTTGTTTTTCTCTGCATCATGGAACTTTTTTTTTTTTTTTTGCTGCTTTGCATACCTGGTAATGTTTTATTGGATGAACAATCAAAATTTCAGCAGAATTTTTGGCAGATATAGGCAAGCTGACTCTAAGATATATATGGAAAGGCAAAAGACCTTTGAAAAAGACAAACAAAAGTTAAAGGACTCACATGACTTACTTTTGAAACTTATCTTAAAGCTAAATGATTGAAACAATGTGGTACTGGTGAAAGTTTAGATAGGTAGATCAATGGAACAAATTAACAGTCTCAGATCCTCATGAGTACGATCAATTTGTTTTTTAAGATTGTTTTGTTAAGATAAAATTCACATAGCACAAAATTTACCATTTAAATCATTTTAAAGTTTATAATTCATGATTAATTGATTTTTAACAAAGGTTTGAAGGCAAGTCAGTGGATAAAGGACAGTCTTTTCATCAAATGAAACAAGAAGACATCCACTTACAAAAAAAGGAAAGAACTTCAATCAAGACATCAGAATATAATTTATAGGAAAATTAACTTCAAATGGATCATAGATCTGAATGTAAACCGAAAAGTATAAATTTTTATTTAAAATTATGTGAGAAAAAGTTAAGCAAAGAGCTCTTGAGAAAGTGAAAGTGTTAGTCCCTTCGTTGTGTCCAACTCTTTGTGACCCCATGGAATGTAGCCCACCAGACTCCTCCGTCCATGGAATTCTCGAGGCAAGAATACTGAAGTGGGTTGCAGTTCCCTTCTCCAGAGGATCTTTCTGACACAGGGACCGAACCTGGGTCTCTCACATTGCAGGTAGATTCTTTATGTATGTCTGACAAAAGAGAAAAAAACAGATCCATAAAAGAAATAAAAAGGAAAACTGGACACCACCAAATTAAAAGTTTTTGTTTGCAAAAGACATTGTTAAGAGAATTAAAAGGCAAGCTACAAGCTGGGAGATAATATTAATAAATTATATATCCAACTAAGGACTTGCATTCAGAATATGTAAATAACTTTCAAAAATTAACAGTAAGAGAACAACAATTAGTTTAAAAATAGGCAAAAGTTTTGAATAAACACTTCACCAAAGAAGATATATAGATGGCTGATAAGCACATTGAAAAGATGCTTAACATTGGGGTGGGAGGGATAAATTAGAAGCTTGGGATTAAAATGTACATACTACTATATATAGAGTATATAACCAACAAGAATCTACTGTAAAGCACAGGGAACTATGTTCAATATCTTGTAATAACCTATAATGGAGAATAATCGATCTATATATATATGAATCATTTTGCTATACATCTGAAACTAACACAACATTGTAAATCAATTATATTTTATTTTAAATTATTTTTAAATTATATTTTAATAAAAATTTTAAACAATAAAATATGCAGCTTCATTAGTCATTATGAAAACATAAATTAAAATCACAGGTATTACCATACACCTTATATTATAATGACTAAAGTAAAAACAAAAACTCAGCTGGAAATATAAAGTGTTAGTGAGGATGCAGAACAACTGGAACCTTCGTACATTGATTATAGGAATGCAAAATGGCACAGACACTCTGAAAACAGTTTGACCCTTTCTTACAAAGTTAAGTATGTATTTACTATATAATCCAGCAATACTACTCCTAGATATTTACCCTTAAAAAATGAAAACTTATGTTCATACAAAAACCAATACATGAATGTTTATAGCAGCTTTATTCATAATTACCACACACACACACACAGTGAATGAATGGCCAAGTAAAACATAGTCATCTATTCAATGACTCTCCACTCAGCAATAAAAAGGAACAAATTATCGATATGGTCAACAACATGGATAAGCTCATTTTTCTAAAAGATTGAAACCAGTCTCCAAAGGTTCATATTATATGGTTCCATTTATATGCTAGTGCTGGTGCTAAGTTACTCTCAGTCATGTCTGACTCTTTGCAACCCCAAGGACTATAGCCCATCAGGCTCCTCTGTCCATGAGATTCTCCAGGCAAGAATACTGGAGGGAGTTGCCATGCCCTTCTGCAGGGGATCTTCCAGACCCAGGGATCAAACCCACGTCTCTTATGTCTCCTGCATTGGCAGGCGGGTTAAGGCAACACTGTTAGGATGAAGATCATGGGACGCAGAATTTCAACAATGTTAAAACAAAGGAATGTTTTTTGAAGGGTAGTGATGATGGAATTGTTCTGTATTGCTCAGGGTGGTGGTTGTACAAATCTATACATGTGTTAAACTCATAGACGCATACACACACACAGAAGTACACCTCACTCTTTTAAAATAAAAAAGAGGTTACAAATATTGAAGATATTGTGATCAAATGTTTAAAATGCTAAAGATGCACCAGCAAAAAAAGTTTGGAACTGGTGCAGGCCCCTCATTTTCCAGTTGGGAAAACTGAGGCCAGAAGGCAAAAATAACATAAATCCAAATAAAAATCAACTACAGGGGTAGATTTTCTCTTGGGAAACATCTCTGATGCCTATTCCTTACTGCAGGCCCACCCAGGCAGGTTTAAATGGGCTTCTGTTTTTCTTCAAGCAGTTTCTAAATTCAGAGTTTTCTGTGAGAGACATCACTTTACCGACAAAGGTCCGTATAGTCAAAGCTATAGTTTTTCTAGTAGTCACATATGGATATGAGAGTTGGACCATAAAGAAGGCTGAGTGCTGAATAATTGATGTTTTCAAACTGTGGTGCTGGAGGACTCTTGAGAGTCCTTTGGAGAGCAAGGAGATCAAACCGGTCAATCCTAAAGGAAATCAACCTTGAATATTTATTGAAAGAACCAGAGCCGAAGCCGGAACTCCAATACTTCAGCCACCTGATGCAAACAGCAGACTCATTGGAAAATACATTGGTCCTGGAAAAGGCTGAGGGCAGGAGGAGAATGGGGTGACAGAGGATGGGATGACTGTACGGCTTCACTGACTCAGTGGACATGAGTTTGAGCAAACTATGGGAGATACTGTAGGACAGAGAAGCCCAGAGTGCTGCAAAGAGGGCTCCCAAAGAGTCAGACACAACTTAGCAACTGAACAACAACAACAACAAAATTCAGAGTTTCCTGTGGGAGACAGAATACAACATGGTTATATGAAAAGTTAAAACAAAATCAATCTGAATGAAAAAAATACATATATATCTTGTTTTACAGAGTATGTAGTCATCATGAGCCTGGTTCCTGGTAGACAGACCTAAGGGGAAATGTTTGCAGGATGCCTGAGGTTGCAAAAACAAGCACACAGATAGACTCTGGGCCCCTTGTGTCTGAAACCAGGCTCTGCAACCTACTAGCAGTGGGACCCTGGTTACATCGCTTAGTTTTTCTCCAGTTTACTTGCTTCATCTTTAAAATGCACCCTAATTTAATATGCTGCATCGCAGGGGGATTCTTCATCAACTGAGCTAACAGGGAAGCCCAATTTAAAGCGCTACTATGAGATTAAAAAATTTTTTCACTAGCCATTATAATACAACATAGTATTCTCTTATCATGGATTTTAAAATGTTAAAGTGTAATTGTAAAATCATGTCTTAGAGTTGAAGAAAAATGGTAATACCTATTTCATTGGGTTGTTTTAATGACTTAAAGAGTTGTTATATGTTAATGCCTGGCTCAGAGTTTTCAACCAGTAGAAAGAGAACCATTACTATTATTAATATTGCTGCTATTGTTACTACTACTACCACTACACTAAGAAGTGAATAGTGGGACTCACGATGCAATAAATGGTCACTTACCCCTCCCATTCCATCCTGCCTTTTCACATGCCCTACCCTCTTTGCTGTTGAATTTTTAAGTTCTGGCACAAGCAAACTCAGAATGCATGGACTCCCCAGAGGATAACATGAGAAACAGTTACCACTTCTCCATTCTTGCTCGAGAGAAACCACAACGACACGCTCTGTGCTGTGCTGGCAAGGTCAGTTCTTGCACTGGCATGTACCCTGTTTCTCACCAGATGAGGGAGCCTAGACGAACTGAGCAGGCTGTGTGTCAATTGTGCACTGGTGGACAGGGGAGGGGAGGCCGTGTCCAGGGCGGCAGGAGGAGCATGCATCTGGTCTGCACTTTGAGCTCTGCCACCTGCCCCAGCTCGCCCCGTTTCCAGAAGCTCAGCTATGCAGGTAGCCCGACTCTGTTTCTCTGAGAGACACAGATAAATAATCACTACTTTCAGCCATCGAGGGTTTGAGTTGGGTTAAATGGCTGGAAAGCTCAACCGCAGCTGCAAGTGGAAGCTGGTTAGCCGCATGATTTGTTTCCTTATTATTTGTACTTTTCTTCAAGTTCCTGAATGTTTCCTGAAGTCGTCTGTCTTACTGTGAGGAGGAGCGGTAGATAGAGAAGAGGGACTCCAGATCTGGCCTCAGAGCCATTCTTATGGAGTGCTGGACCCAGGACAAACCTCTTTGTGTGCCTGGACCCTTCACACCAAAACCCCACTATCCAGTGGCCAGGTCTGTCAGTGCTAGAGAGAGAAAGGATTCTGTTTTTTTAATATTCCTTAGGGAGTCAGTCTATAAAGGAGTTTCCCGAGACCCACTCAGAGGCAGGCACTGTACCTGGCTGTAACACCATGCCCTTTGCCATTCTATAAGGTGGTTGTTACAAACTCCTGTTACCTTTGAATCAAGCAGGGCCCACTGAAAGGCAGATAACTTGCCCAGGATCCTAGAACTGAGTCCCTGACTCCACCCCACTCTGTATGGCTTCCCTTGTGACTCAGCTGGTAAAGAATCTGCCCATTATGCGGGAGACCTGGGTTCAATCCCTGGGTTGGGAAGATCCCCTGGAGAAGGAAACGGCTACCCACTCCAGTATTCTGGCCTGGAGAATTCCGTGTATAGTCCATGGGGTCGCAAAGAGTTGGACACAACTGACGACTTTCGCATTTTCACTTTCCACTCGGTACTGTGCTGAAAGGACCGGCCAGCCTGTCCAGATTGCCCAGATGACAGGGCTGAGGGCTTTTAATGAGAATCCCTGGTCTGCCAAACAATAACTAAGGATCCTTTCTTCCTTTCATCTTTTCACTTAACAAACGTTTATTGAGGCTTAGTCTTGTCCTGGACCTAGGAATACCACCAGGGAATCTGACACACAGTCCCTGAATCAGGGAGCTAGCTTGCAGAGTAATGGGAAAGATAGATATAAAAGCATCCTGAAAGATTCCAAGTACAGAATAGCCTTACAGCTGATGTTTGTGCCTGGTGACTTGCTCACCACCCCCACATGTTCATCCCACACTGCACTGCAGCATCTCCAAGGTCAACTAGAGGGAAGACCTTGACCAAGTTCACCTGGGGGTTGAGCGGATACTCCCCATCAGGAAAAAGTAGGTGATATCTCCCTCCACACCACAACATGCGCTGAAGCTCAGGGAAACTTGGACTGTTAATGGGCAGGGAGGGGGCCATTGTTCTAGAAGGTGATAGCCTCTCTAGACACCAGCACCCTGCTTTCTCCTGTTTCCTCACCTATATTTTAAGTTGCTCTTGCATCTCTTTCCCAAACTGCAGTGTCTCTGTGCTCTTTTTAACACAAAAGAATGAGGTAAATGAACAATGGATGAAATTTGCACATAGGTTAATCCAAATGGATCTTCCTAATCTCCAGTAAAGCAGGAAGAACCAAGTAGGAAATATTGCTCTTCGCTCACCAAAAGGACACACTCTCCTCATCCTAAACTGGTTCCCAGACTTCCTTGCAGTTAACAAGCACATGGCCATGTGACTAAGTCATAGCCAATGGGATGAGAGCAACCTGGCCTTTCTGGCTCCATGATCCTTCATGATCTTTTCTCTTTCTGGATGGGTCCATTGGCTACAATCCCCAGAGTGACTGCTGCAGCCTGGGAAGAAGAGGGCCACCCCTCGGACCTGTTCTCCTTCTTACTACTGTTGGGTGAACAAAACATAAACGTCTATTGTATTTGAGATTTTGTACATTTGAGAGTATATCTGTGAGAGTAGTTAGCCTACCCTAATTTAAACAGAATTATACAATTATATTCAAAGAGAATATAGCCCACAAGTCCTGCCACCTCCTGGAAGCCCGTCCTGATTTCTCCCTTCTTTCTACCACTTAGACCTCTATCAAAGGCTACCTTATGTTGCTTCTTAATCATTTCACAGGAACATACACTAAAATTCAAACTAGGGACTCATATCTTTCTTCTTTTTAAATTTTACGTCATGTGTCACAAAGAGATGCTTAATAATTTTGATTAATTTTTTTCTTCCCTCGTGCATTTAGTGGCATGTTCCTCCACCAGGAATGCCCTTTCTCTCTGATGATGTACCCCATGTCTGTGCTCACTTGCCATCTCTCTTCCTCCAAGGGGGCTTCCCTTACCACTCTAGGTCATAGTGATCTTTTCTTCTTTCAAGGTTTACAGCACCTTTGGTCACTCACCTGACATTTTCATCAAGAAAATATTTGCATTGTCTTAGCATTCTGCTTCAGATGGTAAAGAATCCGCCTACAATGTGGGAGACCTGGGTTCAATCCCGGGGTTGGGAAGATCCCCTGGAGGAGGGCATGGCAACCCACTCCAGTATTCTTGCCTGGAGAATCCCCATGGAGAGAGGAGCCTGGTGGGCTACAGTTAGTGGGATCCCAGAGTCGGACACAGCTGAGCAACTAAGCACAGCACAACATTCTGCAGGGTAATTATTACATAATAATTCACTTAAGAGATAAGCAGAGGAAGAGAAGAACAAAAGAAACTGAAGAGGAGAAGCCCTGGAGGTAAGGAGAACATTTTGGAGAGCTCAGCCGTCTGGAAAGAGAGCATTTCCAGGGGAAGGGAGCATTTCAACGAGGGAGGAGAAAACCATTCTATGCTGCCAAGAGGGTGGCCAAACCAGGTAGTTCCAAAATGAGGCTGGGCAGGGTAGAAATGACTGGAACTCTCCATGAGAGAGGGCCTAGTGACTCTCATGGCACAGGCTGAGGGAGTGGATTGTAAGGAGGTAAAGAGTGTGAGAGTATGTAACGCTTAACTTTAGGGAGGGGACAGAAGAAGTTTGAGAGGTAGCTGGAGAGAGATGTGAGGTTACGAAGAGCGCAACGTATTTTTTTAGGATGGGTGAGACTTACTGAAGGGAGAGAATGGTGGAGAAGGTGAGGAGCAAGGGGTGACCAGCAGCAGTCTCTGAAACAGAGGAGTGTGCAATGGATCCAACCCAAGTGGGGGCTTGAGCTGGAGGGACCCGTTTCCAAGACAACTGGTGGGATGGAGAAACGACACTCCTTTTTCACTTCCTAAATGGTTTTGGGTTAAGTGGCAAAGTCGAGTCAGCCCCCAGCTGATGACATCTGTGTTTTTTTCATACAAGGAAACCAAGTTCTGTGCTGGGATGAGGGGAGTAACCTCTGAGGGGACCTCAGTGATCTGCTGCTCCCAGTGTGTCCCACTGTGGATGTGACTTTTCCTGTGTGGTTCCCTGGCCATTTCTCATGACCCTCATCTCAGCTTCAGGAACTGACTTGCTGTCTTAAGAAAAAAAAGCAGGGTTGGCCTCTGGCCAGTCAGGAGGCCCTTTGAGTTCCTGCTCCTCAAAACTCTGGACCCCCATCTCCTTCATTTCTGTTTTTCCTGGACCTAACATGGGTTTAATTGGCAAACGGATGGCTTATTGCTCTAACGCAGCGATAGGAACACTCCAGTATTCTTGCCTGGAGAATCCCCATGGAGAGAGGAGCCTGGTGGGCTACAGTTAGTGGGATCCCAGAGTCGGACACAGCTGAGCAACTAAGCACAGCACAACATTCTGCAGGGTAATTATTACATAATAATTCACTTAAGAGATAAGCAGAGGAAGAGAAGAACAAAAGAAACTGAAGAGGAGAAGCCCTGGAGGTAAGGAGAACATTTTGGAGAGCTCAGCCGTCTGGAAAGAGAGCATTTCCAGGGGAAGGGAGCATTTCAACGAGGGAGGAGAAAACCATTCTATGCTGCCAAGAGGGTGGCCAAACCAGGTAGTTCCAAAATGAGGCTGGGCAGGGTAGAAATGACTGGAACTCTCCATGAGAGAGGGCCTAGTGACTCTCATGGCACAGGCTGAGGGAGTGGATTGTAAGGAGGTAAAGAGTGTGAGAGTATGTAACGCTTAACTTTAGGGAGGGGACAGAAGAAGTTTGAGAGGTAGCTGGAGAGAGATGTGAGGTTACGAAGAGCGCAACGTATTTTTTTAGGATGGGTGAGACTTACTGAAGGGAGAGAATGGTGGAGAAGGTGAGGAGCAAGGGGTGACCAGCAGCAGTCTCTGAAACAGAGGAGTGTGCAATGGATCCAACCCAAGTGGGGGCTTGAGCTGGAGGGACCCGTTTCCAAGACAACTGGTGGGATGGAGAAACGACACTCCTTTTTCACTTCCTAAATGGTTTTGGGTTAAGTGGCAAAGTCGAGTCAGCCCCCAGCTGATGACATCTGTGTTTTTTTCATACAAGGAAACCAAGTTCTGTGCTGGGATGAGGGGAGTAACCTCTGAGGGGACCTCAGTGATCTGCTGCTCCCAGTGTGTCCCACTGTGGATGTGACTTTTCCTGTGTGGTTCCCTGGCCATTTCTCATGACCCTCATCTCAGCTTCAGGAACTGACTTGCTGTCTTAAGAAAAAAAAGCAGGGTTGGCCTCTGGCCAGTCAGGAGGCCCTTTGAGTTCCTGCTCCTCAAAACTCTGACCCCCATCTCCTTCATTTCTGTTTTTCCTGGACCTAACATGGGTTTAATTGGCAAACGGATGGCTTATTGCTCTAACGCAGCGATAGGAACAGAATTCTTTACTTTGAAGAGCCTAGTCCTTTAAAAAAAAAAAAATACAATATTCACAACACTTCATACAGCTAGTGACTGGCTCTCTCCCCTGCTCCCGATGGGCATGTGGATAAAGCCAATGGTCATATACCATGTTGTTTGCCCCTTGACCTACCCCTTCAACTTTAAAAGATACCCCAGTGCTCCCAACACTTGGAGCCTCAGCCCTGCGGGTTCCTCGGAATCCGTGGAGATCAAAGCGCCTGAGAAACCGGGCTGGGCACGCTTACTTCCGCCAGAGGGCGCTGTCGGCTCGCGGAGCCCGGCGCCGTAAACGCAGGCTCTGAGTTGCCACCGCGACTCGCCCAGGGTCCCAGGGACTTAATCACTGGTTGCCTTGGTGCACAAAGACTCAACCATGGCCAAGGACCTTATCTGGGTAAGGAGGGGGTGAGGCTAACAAGATTTGTGACACTCTTCTTATTTCAAAAGGCCATCCTTGGGACAAATACTTGCAGAGTGCAAAGTTGTACCTACTATGTCCAAGATACTGGGGAGCAAGTATGGAGATGCTTGCTCCCCAAACTGCATCTCCAAACTTAAAGACTTTTTAGAGAAGGAACAGAGTTAAGACAGATACCAGACTGCAGTGGAGACTGCAGTGCTGGCCTGGCAATGAGAATTGAGGAGGGGCAGATCAGGGAGGAGAATTCATAGCATCCGCTGGAGGAATAAGGTCTGAGTTCAGAAAGGGTTTGGGTATTAAAGGAGAGAAGGAATTGCCAATTATGCCTTGCACATTGGTTGCAAAAGAACCTGTGAGCTTAACTAGCTCTCATTTTACTTTTGTTATACCTATACATTTGTTATCCTTATCGTGATGAGAGGCAATATTCCCTGCCATGGAGCCCCAAGTCCTTGATCCTGAAAAATAAATTAGAAATTCAGTTCAATTCAGTTCAGTCACTCAGTTGTGTCTGACTCTTTGCAACCCCATGGACTGCAGCACGCCAGGCTTTCCTGCCCTTCACCAACTCCCGGAGCTTGCTCAAACTCATGTCCATCAAGTCTGTGATGCCATCCAACCCTCTCATCCTCTGTCGTCCCCTTCTCCTTCTGCCTTCAATCTTTCCCAGCATCAGGGTCTTTTCCAATGAGCTGGTTCTTCGCATCAGGTGGCCAGAGTACTGGAGTCAGCTTTAGCATCAGTCCTTTCAATGAATATTCAGGACTGATTTCCTTTAGGACTGACTGGTTTGATCTCCCTGCAGTCCAAGGGACTCTCAAGAGTCTTCCCCATTACCAGGTGGCGATGGCTTAACCAAATGTCCAGAACATGTTAGTGATCTAATCTGAGCAGTCAGATCCATCATTCTGCTAATTGATAAAATATCCACCGGGAGCCTCAGGAAACAGCTGTTACACTTGATGCAGGTATCATAAAATCGTATGCTGAAAATACATCTGACTGCTGTTGCCAGAGAAGACGTAAAAATAGAGCATTTGAGGAATAATAGAGTCCTTTTGTTTTTAAGATGTGTCACCGAAACAACTTCAGAAAGAACTCTATCAATATATAGTTCTCTGAGAATTATTGTTGTCTAAATGTTGTATTTCACCAAGGCCAGTTAAACTGCAAGTCAGTACGTTAAAACAAACTTGGACATTAGGTTTATAGAAATTTTGTTTCCAAGGAATTAAAATGGGATTGGGGTTATTATCATTACATGGCATTGCATTAGTTCCACTATGACAATGTAGAAGAAGAGTGAACTTAAACTAGGAAGTTCAAGCATTTGTTTGGATCTCTAAGTAGTGTTTAGGTTATTACTATTATTTTTTAAAATTTTCTTGTGTGGCGAGGCAGTTAACCTCTCTAGGACTGAGTTCCTTCATTTAATAGAAGAATTTAGAATATAGGCCAGGTGATCTCCCAAATCCTGCAGAGTAAGCAAATGAGTCTTAGTTCTGTTGAGTCCAAATGTTTCCTTAGTGCTGACTCGGATCTGAAGTTACCTGAAAGACCTGCAGGTTCTGAGAAGTTAGATGTATCAAGGGAAGAAGAACAGGAGCTTAAGTGGTTGCTAGTCTGGTAATTGGATTCTCCAGTTACTGGAAGATTCTGTATGCAGTGACCCAGGGCCATTGGGTTGCAAATAGTCTTACTCTGATTGTGATGCTCATGTGCCCTTAAATGATCACAGAACTTTCTGACTGTGCCATTTATCTGCCATTTACCATGTGCTACCTTGAATTATCTCTGTGTGCCCGTTATTTGAAGACAGTGTCTAACGCAGCAGTCTTCAGTGCTACTTTTCAAATATTCCAGGCTCCTCACCCTGCAGGTGGGAGAACTTCTCAGCTCACTTGCCTCTGAGGAAGAGAGGCCATGTAACTGGTTCCAGCCAACAACTAGTGAGCAGAAATAGAGGTTAGCACTTCAAGTGGGCTATTTAATTGCCTAACACCGTCTCAGGGTTCTTTTGCTCTCTGCCTGTGACCAGCTAGGTTCCAAAAAATGACTTTTCTGTTGGTCTACATGCAGGAGTGGGAAAGATGCTGATGTGGACAACCCCAGCTGTGTGAGAAGAGATCTTTGTTAGTTTTAGACTTTGGGATTTGGGGACTACTTATTACAGCAGCATGAACTGGCCCATCCCATAATAAAGTGTCATTATGTGCCATCATCTTTGTTTCTCCAGTGGTCGAAACGACATGGTATTCAATACCGACTGCTGAATAAATGAATGACTACCTGAATTGACCTTCTTATCTCCCCAGCCAGAGGAGGAATCATCAAGGAGTGGGAGTATTTATTTGTCCTCCTTGGAGCAGTCATGGCGTCTGGTCCCATCACTCCACGGGACATAGATGGGGAAACAGTGGAAACAGTGGTGGACTTTATTTTTTTGGTCTCCCAAATCACTGCAGATGGTGACTGCAGTCATGAAATTAAAAGACGCTTACTCCTTGAGGGAGTTGGTGATGAACAGGGAGGCCTGGTGTGCTACAACTCATGGGGTCACAAAGAGTCAGACACAACTGAGCGACTGAACTGTGAGCAGTCAATCCTAAAAGAAATCAGTCCTGAATATTCATTCAAAGGACTGGTGCTGAAGCTGAAGCTCCAATACTCTGGACACTTGATATGAAGAACTGACACATTGGAAAGACCCTCAGGCTGGGAAAGATTGAAGGCAGGAGGAAAAAGGGATGACAGAGGATAAAATGGTTGGATGGCATCATTGACTCGATGGACATGAGTTTGAGTAAGCTCTGGGAGTTGGTGACGGACAGGGAAGCCTGGCATGCTACATTCCATAGCGTCTTAAAGAGTCAGACAAGACTGAGCTACTGAACTGAACTGAGAGCACCTGCCCCAGTATTCTGAACATAGCAGTTCTCAGTAAAGATGGAGGGATGGATTTATGGATTTCAGAGTCCCAAGATGCAGCTCAAAGCCAAAGCCAGTGTGGCATGTGATATTATTTTGCATATGGCACCTGAGAGAGTAGGGCTCGGGGTCAAGGGAGCTGAGGAGGGAGGGACAGCAGGTCATTTCCTACCCATTATGCACTTCTAAGTTCTATAGAGTTCCCTCTGATCCTTCCATCTCTTTGTAGAGTGTGAGTGAAGCTTGTCTCTGGGTCACCGCAACAGAGTTCAGAGCAGAGACAGGGCCAACATAAGCAGACGGCAGGCCAGACATGGGCCAGCAACAAGAGGGTGGGCCTAGGGTGGGATGAGAAGCTGGGCTGGAACTCAGGTGGGAGTTAGGCCAGGGCAGGGCCAACCAAATTCTACCTGTGCTACTGCCTATTCCCATCACAGGGCTCAGATGGTTGAATCTGCTCCACAGAGCACATGTGGAATCTATGAGAGACCCTAACCAGGCAGACCTTTGCAGAAGCATTAACATCCCGCAAATGCCAGCGACCAGCAGAGCAACGAGGCTGTGGATCTGAATGTGCTCATCGAAGGCTCGGACACCCCTCAATTCCTTCTACTCAGCTCAGCAATATCAATAGACTGTTTCTTTTTTGATCAGATGGAGGGTAAAGTGTCCTCAGACTTGCATCTTCTGTCTCTCTGACATCCTGTGTTTGGGGTAAGGCTTCTGGAGGAAAATTACAGAAGAGAAAGCACCCATCCCTGAAAAATTGCTTTTTAAAAGTATTAACTCCAATTATGCCGCTTCTCCACCTTAGAAGGATCAGTGTCTCTCAAGGAGGAAGTTCCAACTTCCTTTATAGGCTCTACAAGGTCTTAGTTATCCAGTCCAACCTAGCTTACCTCCTCTCACCTCAAAGGCCAGGTATACCCGGTTCCTTACTCATCCCAAACAGCCATGCTCTTACCTACCTGAGCTCTCTACACTCTGTTCCTGTTGCCTCCAATGCCCTTTTCTCTCCTCTTTGCTTTTGAAGAAACTCCTGTTGAAAAGCCTGGGCCTGCTGGGTGATGCCTTCCAGGCAATCTCAGGCGAAGCGTTGACTCTTCTTTCATGCACTCCCAGAGGCTGGTACAGCCCTCTATTTGCAACTTATCATACTGCCCTAGGGACTCTTGCTCCACCAGTCTTTTTTCTTGAGCCTTAATTTAATTTTATCATTTTTAAACTTTTCCTTTATATTTTTGGCTGTGCTGGGTCTTTGCTGCTGTGTGCAGGCTTTCTCTAGATGCAATGAGTGGGGGTTACTCGTCATTGCAGTGTGCAGGCTTCTCATTACGGTGGCTTCTCTTGTTGCAGAGCATAGACACTAGATGCCCAGCGTCAGCATTTGTGGCAAGCAGGCTCAGTAGTTGGGCTTAGTTGCTCTGAGGCATGTAGTTGGGCTCAGCATGGGCTGAGTTGCTCTGAGGCATGTGAGATCTTCTCGGACCAGGGATTCAACCCATGTTCCCTGCAGTGGCAGGTGGATTCTTAACCACGCACCACCAGGAAAGTCCCTAAGACGCTTAATTTTAGAAGGAGAGAGTCATCGTCCTCGTCAAACTCTGCCATCATTTTTCTTCTCTTCCTCTTCCCTCTCCCAAAGATAACAAAACAACCAGGCCATAGTTGGATTCTAAAGGGTGTTTTGTAGTAGGCTCAGTTGCTAAGTCGTATCCGACTCTTGGCAACCCCAAGGACTGTAGCCTGTGAAGGATGTTTTTTACTCATGGCTATACCCAGGGCTGTCCTGTCTTTCAGGACTATACAGGGGCCAAGAGAAGGATGAAGTAGGCAGTAATTATTGATTGGAATTTTACATTCTAAAACCTCTGCCCTGCAAGGGCTGGTTTTTCTTTTCATATGATATCTGGAGCAGTGGGTTATTTTAGATCCAATCACCCACCCGCAGGTAAATTTAAAGGTTTTCCCCTAAACAGACTCACATCTAGCATCTCCATGGTGCCCATAGAGGATATATATTTTCATTTAGCCAAGTTTGAGAGGAGAATGGTGAGAGATTGATTTAGAAATGAGCATGTAATAATTGTCAGGAAATTAGCAATGGTTTTATATAGACAATCAATATTCTCCCTTTTTATTTAAATATTCTTCCAACAGAAAATAGAAAGTTTGTTTGGCCAAGTCTTTGAGTTACCCCACCTTCCTCCACCCCCAGGCAGAAAGACTCGTAATTGAAAGGAAAGGTCGCCCTGGGGTTGGTCACATCTGAGGACTGCAGTATGATTTATTCACATGGTGCTACAAGCAGTCTGGTAAGAGGCAGATGCAGCCTTTCTGTATCCCTACCCCAGTCCAGGAAAATGGTATTAGAAACTTGTAGGTTATTGGTTTTAAGAATGCCTAGTCCCTGAGACAGCAACAGGCCTATTTAATAACACTGGGGTTCTTGCCTGGGGAGAAGGAGGGGAACATAAGAAGATGCCAAAAGTTCAAGTTTAGTGTGTCTTTAATTCTAAATATATTTCCCGTTACAAGCATAGAAGAGG
>SJYC01107901.1:32500-87691 GCA_006408675.1 Madoqua kirkii
TCCCTCCGGGATGAAGCTGGCTCATTTCTATTCTGTTGTCTGGCAGTTAGCTGATCTTCTGACATGCGGGGAGAAAAAATTCTTCTCCTCTAGTCCCCTCCAGGGTCCCAGAAACAGGGGCCAAGCTAGTTTTGCCCAATGCATCGTCCACCCATCCGGAACTAGCGCTGTATTCTACAAACAGTTCTGCTTGTGATTAATTGGAGTCAGTGCTTTGAATCTGACTTAAAGTTACATGTTTCCCTGTTTTGATTTTCAAGACACTGTGCAATGAGATACTATTTTTGAGACCAAGTTAATTGATTACACTGTCAAAATATTAGGGACTTGGTAATAGGCCTTCTGCACACACTTTAAACCAAATGCAGTCAACCTTGGCACTCAGAGAAGCAGGGAGAAGCAACCTTGTTTTAGCTCTGTTTTAGAGGGAAGGTGTTAAATTATTTTCTTTATTTTTATATTTGTTACATGTTTCTAGGGAGAGCAGATGTGACTCTGGGTGTATATGGTTTTAGGGTTCTTTGGTCTACACAGAGAATATCTGATCCTCGTGGAGAGATGTTTAATTATTGAAAACAAATAACTTCATGATGTCCTATGGTCAAAGGTTGCACGTGAATCACCTTGGCTTATCACCTTACATATAAATGTGTACATACATACATACATATATATACCTACCCACACATATGTATATATACACACTCCTTTTTTAAGGAGATGGAAGTTTAGGGGAAAATAGGAAAACGCTTTTCGTCTTCCCTTGATGCTCCTGGCTGTGATGTAGTCTGCCCGAAACCATGGTTACAGGGCTTACAAGGAAGCTCCACCAAACCACACCAAGTACAACCGTGGGAGATTTGTGGCTTACACTTTGGGAAGCAGGCAAACCTTTATGGAATCCCAAAGAACACAGTGTCATTCCTTTCCATTCCAGTTCGCCAATGGCCCTGGCCACTGAACCCCTCCCACCACTGGAGTTCCCACTCGTTTCCCATTTCCTGTCCACCAGCCTTCAGTCCTTTTACTCATGAAAGTGGTGCATCTCGGAGGGGGAGCTGAAGGGATAACTAATTTCAAAGCCAGATCTTAACAGCAAAACCTGTGGTTTTCAAGTTGTTGTTTTAGGACAGGAAGGGGAAGAAAAAAATATGACTATGGTAGTGAGGAAATGAGGCTTTTTGCCATGTAATCAGATGTAGTTGGATAGTGAGGTAGGGTGAACACTATCTGCTTTTCTCTACAAAACAGATGCTGGTTGGAGAGAAAGGTGTCTGAGTGTCTCTGATGATGCTTTGCCAGGGCCCACCCAAATCCTGGGTGCATTGGCACATGATCCTCACTTTGGAGCATGTCCAGTGAGGTGTGAACTGGACACTAGTCTTGTTTGTCTGTCACTCTCTAAGATACTCAGATTCACATCGGACTTGGCCCTAGACTAGATCATCCAGTGATAGGCAGTTTTCACAGCCAAGGATACTGAGTCCCAGAGCAGCTAAGTGGGTTCCTGAGGTCACAGGACAAGCAGAAGGAGCAGGGTTGGAAGGAGGGACCACAGCTCCTATTGCTCACGGCTTGCTCAGTGGAGAACTAGGTCCTCTGGTCTCCTAGCCTAAGTCTTCCTGCAGATTCATGTGCTGTGTCCTCGATGCTTTTATTGTACATGATAATTTAAAGTGCTTTCAGAATCAGCGTCTCTTTTGCCTTATAGCAAGTGTGAATTAGGTGTTGGTAGATTAAAAAACTTGAGATACAGAAAGGCCAGAGTCACAGGATGGATGAATCAAGTAGTGGAGCTGGTTCTATTGTCTGGGATTGTTTTCAGGAGGATGGTCTGGCCACACTGGTTCTTCCAACTGAGGGTGAGGATGCAGCAGCAGACGTGACCGGACCATGGAAGCAGACAGGTTGCACCTGGGATGGCTAAGGTCACCTTTTCCATCCCTGTCAGCCAGGGGACACCAACAGAATCACACCTTTGGGTAGAATTTCCTGGGCTTCAGCCTCTGCACTCTTCACCTGGCAGTAATGAAGAGGTGTGGTTGAGAAATCTGGCCTGGAGTAAGGAGATCCAGAGGGCATGCAACAGCTACCTTTCTCATCGTTGTGGAACATTTCATTCAGCTGCATGATGAATTCCCAGGTATCCACTGAGTTCCTATTTTGCACTCAGATCCAACCAGGAACATTTAGCTCTTTGGGTAATCCAGGAGTAAAAGAGACCATGGGTTACTCTCAGGGGGCTTCATTCACTAGGGAAATAACACCGAATAGATACTCATAGACACTTAAGTAGCAATTAGGCTCTAAATGAGTGGTACCCTAAGTATGTTACAGGAGTTCAAAAAGAGAGTATGCTGGGATGGCTGGAAGAATCTAGAGGTCCCTGGAAGGAGGCTTGAATTGGCCGTGAAACAATGGGTAACATTTAAAGAGGTATTTATGGGAGAAGACAGTGTTCCGTGGGCGCAGACAGGCTGGAGTAAAGGTGGAGCGTGCCTGGGTCAGAAATGCGTGGCTGAAACTGAGGGCGCCTGTCAGGAAAGGACCAGACAAGGTGAGGTGCCCCAAATTTAAGACTTTTATCTGAGTACTGCCAGTGCTACGATGGATTTACTTAATATTTTAAAACAGTAACTCTTAGATTTCCTACTTAAGCCCCAGTATTTGTGAAATCACAGGTTTGGATATGGTAGTTACAGTTTTTCTTGATTGACATTAAACTAAACATTTATCTCTAAAATGAAAATGAAAAGCTTACCTCAGGTGCCTCTAAAAATCATTAGTGCTATAGGGGCTAATGATTCTATCCTTTAGAAACCGTGGGATAAAGTTTAGAAAATTGAGGTGGATTCTAGAATGTTTAAAACCAGACTGAGATTGTTATTCTCCAGACAATGAGAGACATACCTGTTATGGTGAGAAAAGGGGTTGCTTTAGAGAAAGCTCATTACATAGAGATGGGAAGATTTCACCTGTACTTGAAGCAGAATCCCATGAAACACAATTGCTATAGCTCACTTCCCCAAAACTGTTAGAGGTGATAACTTTCTTCAGACTTTGGTGTGCAAAAGAGTCACTGGGTGGGGTCATTAAAAATACAGTCCTCCTGCCGCACTTTCAGAGCTTTTTATTCTGTTGTTTAGCACAGAATACTCATTTATAACAAGCTGTTCTGGAGATTCTGACGAGCCCATACCTTGAGAAACACTGAACTAGAATAGAAATTGCAGGCAGGGGAAGGCTCCGGATAATGAATATACCAAGATTTGTGCATAGAAATGTCCTGAGGTTTTTGAATAGATTTGTTTTTTACATTCGTCTAATTTTTAAAAATTTATTTTTAATTGGAGGACAACTGTTTTGTGATATTGTGTTGACTTCTGCCATACAACCACACAGATCAGCCACAAGTACACATATGTCCCTTCCCCCTTGAACCTCCTCCCCACCCCTCTAAGCTGTTACAGCGCAGCTTGAGATCACTGTGCCCATACAGTGGTTATCTCTTTTACATATGGAAGTGTATACATGTCAGTGCTACTCTCTCAATTTGTACCCACCTCTTCTTCACCCATGAATAGACTTTTCTAATTCCTAGTAGCTCAGTTGGTAAAGAATCTGCCTGCCATGAAGGAGACCCAGGTTTGACTCCTGCATTAGGGAGGTCCCCTGGAGAGGGAAACAGCAACCCACTCCAGGATTCTTGCCTGGCCCACCTGGATAAAGCAAGATTTGTAAGCAGGATTGGGTAAACTAGGAGCATTGGGATTCCTGAATGGATGCTGGTTGGAGCAGCACTCGCATTTAGGACAGATGGTGGGGTGCTAGGGGAGCAGGAGGATGGCAGAGAGGGTGGGCAGAGCGTGTGGGTTACAACTGTCTGGTCCTGTCACACTCTGGAGTCTGCTCGCTATATCCTTTGCTCAGTGCTCTCCTCCCTGTCCCCAGGCTCTGAAGTTATCTTTGGTTGGTGTCTCTCCCGTGCTTCATGCTATGGAAGAGGCCCTCATCATGGTGGCAATGACAGAAAGTCATTTTCTGACAGGTGGTTTGGTGGAGCCCCTGAGGGCAGAGCTCTGGAGCCCGGCTGCTTGGGCTTGAATCTGTCACCAACCACTTGCGAGACCTTTAGGGAGCCATTTAACCTGTGTTTCTGTTTCTGCCTCTGTAAGAAGTGGGCAGTGGTACAGGTCCCCACCTATAATGCACCAGGCTTGTCCTGAGAATGGAAGAACAGGTAAAGCATATCAGCCAAGGGCTCTGTGAATGTTTAACAACTATAGCTATTGTTGTTATGTCCCCCTAAACGTACCATGGGTAGGCCCTAGAGAGGGGTCTTTATTGAGCTGAATATTATACAGGATCTAAGGAAGCCAGTTTTTCATAGCCTCCAAAATGTTTTTCATTCAGGGAGTCTCATTTGGCAAGGAATGGGGCTCTAGTGTTTCTGTTTCATTTTTCCAAAGTAGCCCGTTGACAGAGTCTCTCAAAACTATCCCATCCCTGGAACTTCCATGGTGGTCCAGTGCTTAAGACTTCTGTTTCCAGTGCAGTGGATGTGGGTTCGATCCCTGGTTGGGGAGCTAAGATCTTTCATGCCTCATAGCCAGAATACCAGAACATAAACAACAGAAGCGATATTGTAGCAAATTCTGTAAAGGCCATTAAAAATGGTTCACATGAAAAAAGAATCTTAAAAAATTGAGGGGAGTAGAGAGAGGGTGAGATGTATAGAGAGAGTAGCATGGAAACTTGCATTACCATATGTAAAATAGATAGCCAATGGGAGTTTGCTATATGACTCAGGAAACTCAAACAGGGGCTCTGTGACAATCTAGAAGGGTGGGATGGGGAGAGAGATGGGTGGGAGGGGGCATGGTGTACCTATGGCTGATTCTTGTTGATGTTTGACAGAGAACCACAAAATTCTATAAAGCAATTATCCTTCAATTAAAAAAATAAAGTGGCCCAGAAAAAAAATTATCCCACCCTGCTGACACTGGGAGATAGGCTGGTAACCCTTTTGGAGAGGTTGGATTCAGGGGGATGGTATACTCCCTGGACCCCAAAGACCCTGGGGAGAGTCTTCCAATGTAGAAGCCAAGGAGAGGGGCCTAGTGGCCCAGATGCTATGCCCTGGACAGAGCCTGAGGACATACACGTGTTCTGCTGAAATTACCCTAGGAAATTACTCAGGTCTGTTCTGGTGGTGGCCTGAGCACATGTGGATATAAACAGCTTAAAGGCCCGTCCTGCTTCAGGGATTTTGTAAGGCAGTCTTTCAGAGGATCTCTGAGACCTCTCTTTTCATTTAGACAGAGTGAGGTGGGATTGTCTGGAGAGCAGTGTGGAAGGACTGGGAATAGTCCACAGCCACTTTGTGGGCACCTCTGCCTTGAACTCTCCCAGCACTTGGGGCTCCAGGTATCTCCCTGCTGATTCCCTACTGACCCCTATATTGTTGTTGTTTGGTCGCTGATCTTGTCTGACTCTTTGTGACCTCATGGACTCCAGCCCGCCGGTCTTCTCTGTCCATGGGGTTTCCCAGGCAAGAATACTGGAGTGGGTTGCTATGCCCTCCTCCAGGGAATCTTCCCCACCCAGGGATAGAACCCACTTCCTGCATTGGCAGGTAGAGTCTTTACCACGGAGTCACCGGGAAAAGCCTATAATACTTTATATCTAAGGAAACATTGCTTCCCATGGTACATAATTGGTTATTTAACCATGCAATTCTTGCCCCAGTGCTCCCACAGAACACTGACAGTGGGTCCCTGAAGTTAAAGGGCCGCAGGCCTCATATGCTGTCGGGCCTTGGCTGCTTGTCTTGTTCCTCTTTCTCAAGAACCCACTTCCTGCATTGGCAGGTAGAGTCTTTACCACGGAGTCACCGGGAAAAGCCTATAATACTTTATATCTAAGGAAACATTGCTTCCCATGGTACATAATTGGTTATTTAACCATGCAATTCTTGCCCCAGTGCTCCCACAGAACACTGACAGTGGGTCCCTGAAGTTAAAGGGCCGCAGGCCTCATATGCTGTCGGGCCTTGGCTGCTTGTCTTGTTCCTCTTTCTCTGTGTCTGACCAGCAGCGATTTAGTGAGTATTTGAGACCCTTAGCTCCCTAGCTCCTCAGTAGTCCTCTTGCCCTCAATCCATGAGCTCTAATTGCAGGATGCCTGGATCATTCACTAGCTGTATGTCTCTGGGCACGTGACTTACACTCTTGAAATCTGTTTCTTCCCTTGTACAATGGGAATATAATAGTTCTTACCTCTTAGGGTGGTTGTGAGACATAAGGGAATCTGTGTAAAGTTCTTAGCAAGGGGTCAGGCTTTTGTTCGTTCTACCAGTTTTATTAATATTTAAAGGGTTGTGTGTATGTGTTCATAGTTTTAGAATCTTAAATCAGAACATATGGTCCAGTGAAAGATATTTTTCCCTTTGTATTTATATGAAAAGTCTCACATGGTCTAAAAATATACATATAAAATGTACTTATATGAGAAGTCTCACATTGACTAAAAATAATGTTAACTTAGTTATACTTAACAATTGGATTTTTGGAAACTTAATAATAGAATTACTTGAAATGAAATTGTTTTGGAAAGTCTAGAACTGTGGCCGCTGGAGTCAAAGGTTAAGTATTTATTGAAGCATATGATTAATTGGAAATAGGGATATTTGGGAGCTGCTGTTTTGGTTTTGCTGTACTGAATAATCTAGTTTCATAAATTTAAATACATTCCCAATGCTGTTGACTCTTAAGTTCCTAATACCATCCCATATCTGCCCTTGAGATTCAAAGTCATATAGGTGACTTCCTTCTTGTCGTAGCCATTTGATTGTGTAAAGGGCATCTCAAACTGTATATTGTGCCCCAGACTGTATATGTGATGTCTCCTCTCCCCATTTTAAGCCTTTCATAATTTTCCTCATCTCAAGAAATAGCAGTTCCACCCTTCCAGTTGCCCAGGCCATTCCTGACACCTCGCATTCTCATCCACGCCATGTGCAATCCCTCAGCAGTGTCTGTTTTCTCTGCCTTCAAAATAAGTCTCAAGTCTGATCATCTTTCCGTACCTCTGCTGATGCTGCTCTGGCCTAAGTCCCAGCCATCTCACACCAAGATTATTTCAACAGCCTTCTCACTGACTCCTGTCCCCTACCCCAACTCTGTCAGATCATGTCACTCTGCTCACAAACTCCTCAGGGTAAAAACCCAAGGTCTTATCACCATCAGGAGGGCCAGCACGGCCAGGCCTCCTGTTGCAGCCTCTCTGACCCAGTCACCAAGTATTCCTCACCTGTTCGGTTCTCTCCCAGTCATATTCACCCACTTGTACCCTTACACTTACTGTGTTCTTTGCACCTGCTTTGCACCTGCTATTCCATCTTTCTAGAATATTCCTTCCTCAGAAACACTCATAGTTTAAATCTTTACTCAAATATTATTGATACATTCTCAGTAAGGCCTTTTATGGCAATCTCATCTAAAATTTTACCCTTCTCCTTGACACCTTATATGCTCTCTTCCTGCTTTATTTTTACTTTTTAGCTCTTATCTGTCTTATAGAGTATATATTTGCCTATCCTCATTGATAATCTCGAACACAAGAACAGAGGTTAGATAAATGCAGAGGTTTTTGTTCACTGTTCTGATCTTGGTACTCAGTTCCTGGCACATTGTTGAATTAATAAAAGCTTTTAATCAAACAAAGGTGCATTCCCCTAGCATTGACTGTGGTCTAGTGCTGTGCTAGATGTTGAGGGCTTGGGAAGACAAAGTAGTGGATAGTATCATTCCAAAGAGCAAGAAATCTAGTTGGAAGACCAGTAGGATAAGCAGTTGAGTGAATTCCTTAATCAATCTTTCTGTATGGTTGAAAGAAGTAAAGAAATTGTAGAAGAAAGGGATATTTTATTTTATAAAAATCTATGGGATCCTGGAAGGTGTTTTTATGACAGAATGTTGTATTATTTCCATGAGGCAGTTTGCACCAAGCTGAAGCATCTCCATCAGGTGTGAGGTTTCTTTTTTCTTTTTCAATTTTTTTTCCTCAGCCTACTGAAGTATGTGTGTGTGAAATTTGCTCAGTTGTGTCTGAATCTTTGCGACTCCATGGACTGTAGCTCGTCAGGCTCCTCTGTCCATGGGGATTCTCCAGGCAAGAATACTGGAGTGGGTTGCCATTCCCTTCTTCAGAGAATCTTCCCAACCCAGGACTCCCACATTGCAGGTGGATTCTTTACCATCTGAGCCATCAGGGAAGCATAACTGACAAATAAAAATTGTATACTTTTAGGGTGTACAATGTGATGATTTACTATATATATATATATATATATATATACACATACACACACACATTGTAAAAGCTCAAAGCATTATTTATTTATTTGAAGTATAGTTGATTTCCAATGTTGTATTAGTTTCATGTGTAGAGCAGATTTATTCAGTTCTATATATATTCTTTTTCAGATTCTTTTCCATTATAGGTTATTATAAGATATGGAATATAATTTCTTGTGCTATACAGTAGGTCTTTGTCAAACCATTTTTACAAGTGGGAACTGTCACAAAACAATAAATGTTCCAAATGCCAAATAACCATTACAGAGCAAAATGATGGTCTGAGGTTTCTGAAGGAGGGAATTGTGTACCCTCTGGGTACTGAGGACCCCTGCAGACGGCTGTGATAGTGGGAGAAAGAAAAGACCCATTTGTTCTCCTTTTGGAGAGTTTAAAATCAAGTTCAAATTCTCCTAAGGGCTTTAGAGACAACACCTTTTGTAATTGGCAGCAACGAGAAGTGAAATTCTACATTCCCGCACCTGAACTCAGAGCTCATTGAAGCACATGCAGACAAAGCTTTCAGAGTCTTCACTTAGAACTCTGGAGCAGGCCTTGCAGTATTTTACATACATAAAAGCTACATTTGGCAAAACATTGTGTTTCTCTCCAAGTCCCTCTGGTATATATGGGCTTGTTAAGTAATTACAATCTATTATAATGCTAATCAGCAGGCTGCACCTGTTTGAAATCTAATTTGCTGGCAGTAACTCATGAAAAGTGGGCAAAAGTCTGCATTGTGCTGGGAGGACAGAGAGGACAGGGACAGGCTATTGTCTTTGAACTCTGCCGACCTCTAAACAGAATGGAAATTCCGGACAGAGTATGATTGATCTCAGTAGTATCTATTGCCTGGGAGGAGGTGGAGGGTCACAAGCCTGTCACCAGATCCAAGTTCAGGAAAGAAGACCTAGGGAGGGCCTTGTCTCCCCTCCTGGTCCTGTCAACCTCACCTTGAAGTCTCAGAGAGGTAGTTTTGAAGCTACTGAAAGGTCACCTTCCTTTGCCCGCAAGGAATAAATTCATTGAGCTACTTCCCAGGTTCTGGTTATAATCAGATTCTAGAAGAGTTTGGAAAAATCATGGTGGGTACACCTATGATTAATTATTGAGGAAAAAATAGACTTGGAGCTTGCTTATGACCTTGAATAAATGTATTTGTTTTTTTCAGATGAGAGCACCTCTTGGTGCCCTTTGTCTTTCAGATGTAAGTATCTTAAGCAGGTGTCTTCCCCACCAGTCAGAATATGAGACACTCAGAAGGAGCAGGCTAATGTACTCACTCATCCGTGGGTTGAGTAAAATGCTTCCTGTTTGGAGTCTCAAATAGACAGCACTCTTTAATCAGACTGACTTAGATTCTACACCTCTTAGAAACTCATCTTTTAGTCCAGTACTGAAAAGAAAGATGGTGGAACTCACAAAAGATTCTAACCAGTGGACAAGAAGGAGGAGTCTTCCTTCATTGTTCCAGCCATCCTTTTAGCCAGTTAGCAAATATGCATTGAACACTTTGAAGCTGATCCCTGATCTCATGGAGTATATGGTCTAGTAGAAGATATAATATCAATCAAAGAATAACATAAATTTACTGGTATGGAAAGTTACAACTAAGAAGGAGAGTTGTTCACAAGCCTTTCAGAGTCTGGGGACCCCTAAACCTCATGTCTTCAGGGTTGGATTGACTAGCACCTTTTTCTTTCTCCGAGAAATTCACTGAATGGTGAGTCAGGTGAATTCTGTTATGTGGTAGCATTGGGCCTTAGACTCCACATGTATGATAGCAGGAGAGCGTAGGCTAGAGACTTTGTAAGACCTCTGCAAACAATGGTTCTGACTTGGCTTTCTGCATTTGGGGCTTTGACTATGTTCAACTAGTGCAGGATAATATTTTATCTTTATTGTTTTCCATGAAGCTAACTCTCATCTCTTCTGAGAAACTGTCAGTGTCTGATTTTTCCCCTTCTCATCTTTCTTTGTTATTGTGATCAAAAGCACAAATGTATTTTGAAAGCTCACTTCTTTGCCTAGTGTTCAAGGCCCACAAAAATACATTTTTAATATTTTTTAAATGGAGCCCTCTCTCTGTATCCTTGAGCCATTTGAAAGATATTCTGTAAACAAATAAAGCAAGCAGAATTTATAGAATGCAGGGTCTCTGAATCCATCTCTCTACCTTCCAGACTGATGAGCCTTTCGACCATTTTGGGAAGCTAATAGAATCATCAATCAGCCGGCAAGGATGGAGCATGTGATCAGCCAGTATTTGCTAGTGTGTTTTTCAAAACATTGGAGTCTTGTAATGTTTTCAGGTTGCTGTGATCAAAGAATTTGGGAAATGTTACAGAGTCAATATACATGGATATATAACTCTGTATATAGCCACCTATTCCCCAAATTATTTTGCAATAGAATGCTCTATTTGTCAAAATTTTAGCACCATAGAACTAGTGTTTTGTGAACAAATTTGGAAAGCATTATAGTTAGAAAAAAGAAGGAGTGGACTTTCTTCAAGTGGATCATTTGGGGATTCAAAAATAATACCCTTTTATGAAACAGTGAAGTCAAAGAACTGTGGGACTTTGAAGGAGAGAGGGAATCACTGTTGGGTTTAATAGACAGCAGGGGCTTCTTGGCAAGATTTGAATCTAGTCCTCGTAGAAAGTGGAATCTGGATAGATAGACAAGGGAGTCTCTCTAAGTTGAAAGAAGAGCATAAAGAATGTTAGGCCATTTCTAGCATCTTGGGTTATGAGGGAAGTCAGAAAATTAGTGAGATTAAAGTAAGAATGCAATCCAAAAATAATTGCTTCACTAAAAAATATACACACAAAACTCAAACAATAAGATAGCCAAAGAAAGGGAACAGTGCATAGAACCTGGTATTCATTCATTAATCTATCCATCCATCTAGCCTGCCAGCCAACTAGCCAGCCAGCCATTCAACAAATATTAATATATGTTGAATTCTTTCTATGTTTCAGGAATTTTGCTCAGAGCAAAGTGTTGACAAAATCGCTCATGATGTATTGAACTGTTTATTATCAAGGAAATCTATCCAGAGGGCTAACCTCAATCTTTATGCCATATTTCCAGTTAATTTTCTATTGTTTGTTTCTTGATAGACTTAATAGAGATGAAGAATAGCTTTGTAGCATCCTTCATGTAATTGAGTAGTGGCTTGTCCAAATTCATGAACGTTAAAAACTAGTGTAGTCTTTGGAGTCAGTCCATCCTAGACTGAATTCTAGTTTAATCAGTTTTGGCTGCATGCTATTGGGCAAATTATTTAACCTCTCTGTAGCAGTCTCATTATCTATAAAAGGGAAATAACAACTATCTTGTAGAGTTATTGTAATATTAGATGAGCAATATAGTAGGTTGGCCAATAAGTTCAGACTTTTTCATAAGCTCTTATGGAAAAACCTGACTGAACTTGTTGGCCAAACCAATAAAAGCGCCCAACTTCTAGCAAATTTAAAAACATAATAGTTAATTATTATTGGTAAATGTCTGCAATTAATATTTATTACCAGATACAGGTAAAACTGTGCTTCTGTCCTAAGATTTTGTTCAGTAATACTCAACTAAGGAGTCTTAAGCAAAACCTTTTTTCAATCCTTACTTCCCCCCCTCTCTGAAATAAGCTAGCAACAGGAATTTGAGGTTTGCTAATTCCATGTGTGAAGAACTAGAACCCCACTCTTGGCCCTTCTTTAGGCGACCCCCTTGGGGTGGGAGGTGCAGGAACATAGATGAACTGCCCTTGGACTCTCTTTGATCTTGATGGGCGGACCTTCCCAAAATATTGCTCCCTCTTTTCTTTTTTTTTTTCGGCATACCACACAGCATGTGGGATTTTAGTTCCCCAACTAGGGATCGAACCCCCATCTCTGCATTGGAAGGGCAGAGTCTTAGCCATTGGACCACCAGAGAAGTCCCCCTCTTACCTTTTTAAAAAGCAGAGACAGCATTGCATTTTGATCTGAACATCACCTGCTTTAGCTTGTGGGCCTAATGTAGTAACTGAGATCTTTTTTTTTTTCGGCATACCACACAGCATGTGGGATTTTAGTTCCCCAACTAGGGATCGAACCCCCATCTCTGCATTGGAAGGGCAGAGTCTTAGCCATTGGACCACCAGAGAAGTCCCCCTCTTACCTTTTTAAAAAGCAGAGACAGCATTGCATTTTGATCTGAACATCACCTGCTTTAGCTTGTGGGCCTAATGTAGTAACTGAGTCTTGAAGGTCTTTTAACAGCCAGATTTGCTGTGGTCCAGGGCTCATCTCATAGCTCAGTTGGTAAAGAATCCACCTTCAATGCAGGAGACCTGGGTTCAATCCCTGGGTTGGGAAGATCCCTTGGAGAATGGAAAGGCCACCTACTCCAGTATTCTGGCCTGGAGAATTCCACACACTGTACAGTCCATAGGGTCGCAAAGAATCCGACACGACTAAGCGACTTTCACTTTCAGATGTACCCCCATTTCTCTGGGCCAAGGCAGCTGCCTTCATTGCCCTACTGCGTGTCTCTTCTGTAAACCCAGCCTTCAATGCGGTGCACACCGACTGCTTTGTTGTCCCAGCTTATAGGCAGCACCCAAAGCTACTCCACTTAGAGAGTAGGACTTTGCTTTTGACCCAGACATGGGAGTTGCTGGGCTTCCCTGGTAACTCAGCTAGTAAACAATTTACCTGCAATGCAGGAGACCCCGGTTCAATTCCTGGGTCAGAAATATCTGGTGGAGAAAGGGATAGGCTACTCATTCCAGTATTCTTGGGCTTCCCTGGTGGCTCAGCGGGTAAAGAATCTGCCTACAATGCAGGAGAGCTGGATTTGATCCCTGGGTTGGGAAGATCCCCTGGAGAAGGGAACGGCTACCCATTCCAGTATTCTGGCCTGAAGAATTACATGGACTGCATAGTCCATGGAGTCTCAAAGAGTTGGACATGACTGAGTGACTTTCACTTACTTACTTACCAAGAGTTGAAGAATAGCCAGTCTTTTGAAAAGATAGTATATATGCTTATATACTGGTAAGGAACTTGTTAATTTTCTAAGACCCTGGTCTTTAAGCTCAGATTTCATTTTATATAACTTACATGGAAGTAACAAAAATAAATGAGGCAGATAACTCATCTTTCCTTCTTTATGGATCAGTTTTCAAAAACTTCCTTTTTCTTCTCCTCAGTCAGAGAAGTTCTTTCCTTCCTTCAAGTTTTTCTTTAGTAGACTTCACCCAGGAGCAGGAGGTCTGGTTCTTTTGTGGCTTTGTGACTTTGTGAAAATTCACTTAGCCTCAACCTTTAGTTTTCTAGTTTATGGAAAGCATTAATATTATTTTTCATCTTAGAGAAGACGACAGCATTTAAGTTCCAGGTGCCTGAGTACTAACTCATGATGATACCGTTAGAATTGGTTTTGTATCTTTATTAGTCTGGGTCTCTGGAATCCAGAGGATTTGTGTGGGAGTTGTACAGTGGTACTAAATCCCCTTTCTGGATGCTCAGAACCGAGGACAGTCTCCCTCCACCCCAGCAGCTTATAGGATAGAGTCCAGCCCCATTATCCTGCCAGACTTTAAAAGCCCTGCATGGTTCCCTCCCCCTCTCTGCCACGTTTAATGGATCCCACATCCTCTGTGCTGGGAACTGCCTCCACGAGGGCTTGTTTCTGTCCTTCATGCCCGATGTTTCACGGTGCTCTGATCCCCCAAGTCCATCTTCCTTGGTTAGTCTCACCACCCAGCCAAGTCTTGTCCTTTTTGGGCCATTGTTTCTAGAACTCTCCAGGCTACTTTTTGGCCTTTGGAATCCTGGTAACACTTTCCACTTGTGCCCCTCAATTACAAGTATTGCTGTCTAGTGTTGACGATCCCATACTCCGTATGTTCTCTTACAGAGGTAGCAAAGGTCCCAGAGGAGAGGAACAACACCATTTTGTGTTAATGCTTGGCATGTTGCCTTGAATATAATAGATACTTGCTGGGTTGGAACATTTTAACATTAAATACAATAAGATTTACCTAAAAAAATAGGTGCTCTTTAGATACTTGTTCTGGAGTATTCTCTTTCCTCCTGTGACAGAAAAGAATGTAATATTTAAAGAATCACACACACACACATCTGCATGTGCTTTAAAAAGAAAAAAGCAAGAGGGGGTGCTGATACATTGGGAAGACTTTTATCTTTTACTTTTATTCAGCATTTAAAAAATTAATACACTTGATTTTCTGTTGTTGTTTAGTCACTAGTCGTGACTCTTTTGCGACCCCGTGGACTGTAGCCTGCCAGGCTCCTCTGTTCATGAGATTTCCCAGGCAAAAATGCTGGAGTTGGTTGCCATTTCCTTCTCCAGAAGATCTTCCTGACCCAAGGACTGAACCCAAGTTTCCTGCTTGGCAGGCAGATTCTTTACCACTGAGCCACCAGAGAAGCTCTGGAGCAGTTTTAGGTTTATAGAAAAATTGGAAAGGCAGTACAGAGAGTCCCATAAAACCCCTCTGACCTCCAACCCCAAGTTTACTCTAATATACATATATATAGACTTTAAGAAAATGGGGGAACTATGCAACATAGCTACTGCACATTGAAGCAGGTGGTGTCATGGTTAAATGCAGAGGGTTTGCATTAGAGGGAGGTGGGTTCTAATCCTGGTTGTACCACTGAACCATCTGTGAGACCTTTTGACAAATTGGGTAACCTGTCTGAGCATTTGATGCTTCATCTATAAAATGAACTCAGTAATATCTATCTAATTGTGTTTTTGGAAAAAGTCATATAATGAATGGAAAGTGCTTAGAAAATTGCTTGTCACATTATAAGCACTTTAAAATGTTAGCTATTATTGTTATTCTAATGCTATTATTAAAAAAATATTCATTGTAGATTATGTGGCTTGGGACTTAGGATGTTGTCAGAGTCCAGCTGATGTGATTCTGTTTGTTAGAGGGTGGCTTCGATGTGGGGTTGCTTTTTATACGAAGGTTATGTTCAAATAGGTGGTAGTTTTCGTTGTAATGCATGACGAGGAAAATGACAGTGGTTTGCCAAGTTTGTATTTGCTGTTTGCTTTCAAGCATTTATAGACCAGCATACATTCACAAAATGCTGTATTTACAGTGGCTTATTTGTGCTTTATCAACTCTGCTCCACCACTAATGAGCTGTGTGACCTTGGGAAGAAATGTAACCTCTCTGAACTTCAGTTTCCTCTGCTGTCAAACAGGAATAGTCTTATTGCTCTGCTTGCCTTGTGGGGTTGAAAGACTCATTACTCTACCTCTGAAAAGTGAAACGTGTCACACATGTGTAAGCAGTGATGAGCTGCTTTGGGATTGGGGGAGGGTTGTGGCCTTTCATGGGAAATTTCCAGATGGGATAACTGAGGATAGAGGTTGTCCCCCGGCAGGGACTAAAGTGGGTCTTATCTCCCCAAGTCCCTGATAACACTGAGTGGTGAGCAGCATTTGAGTTTCTGAGCCAAACAGTCTACCTCACTCTCAAGTTGTTGGGGCTGAAGATTTAAAATTGATCTGCTGGCTTTGTTTCTAGGAAACGGGCGTCTTAGAAGCCCACCCCCACAAGCAAGAGAACATGTCTCTCTTTCTTTGCTTCCTTATCCCTTCTTGGCTCTTTAAATTTTGTCTTTATCACTGCTTATCATATGACTGGGCACAGACAACCATAACGCCAACTATTTTAAGGGGAAAAGGGGAGGAAAACAGATAAGACAGTGATTCAGAAAGGATCAGCAAAGTGGAGTCACGTGTTCATGACTTACCCCTGTGGGTAAGATGTGCAGCAGTTTTTAAGACTGAGAAGGCCTCCTGAGTGCCTGGAGAATAAATTAGGTGTGTCGAGAATGCATTTTAAAGCCCTTCCCTGTTAGGAGAGATTCAGAGCCCAGACACAGCACACGAACCACACGTGTGTGATCTACTGCCCTGCTCTGTCTCTATGTGTGCTGGGTGCAGTGGGGACTCCAGAGAGGTCTTGACACCTGCCCCCAGGAATTGGAAAGGGAGAAGTAATGCCTGCTTGAAAAGACTGATTACATAAGTTTCAAAGTGAAAGGAAACTGGGTCTTGTCCTAACCTTTTTGGTAGAGGTATAAATTAGTGAAGTCTTCTTTTTAGAGAGCAACCTGGCAGGTGGGATCTGTAAAAACAAAAATGTATATTGCAAGGTATAATCCAGGTAATGTGTATAACTGACTCCATTGATAGTTATCAATCATATGGATACATTACACTGACACTATTTGAGATCCAGATCATAGCTTGTCTCTGATGGCTAAGGGGTGGCCCTATGAGTGTGCACATATCCTTAAGACTGCTGTAGGTTGTCTGTGATGGGATTTGAATTTTAGGCAAGCAAGCATCATTTGACCCTTTCGGATCTGTTTGTTTTTAATGGGAAAAGACATGAGATAAGAGGATAACACCTCTTGATATTATTGTCTTGTTGAGTTTTTCAAACTAAGGGTCAGGCCCCATCTATTGAGGTCATGAGATCACTTAGATCTCAAACAGCGATTTTAGAGTTGGAAATAGACCAATATCAAACTGATCAGAGTGCATCACAGGCAGTAAAGGTAAATATTACTTTAGAAAATCTCTGCTCCAGTTTTATGTGAGTTTTATTTATATGATGACCTTAATTCTTACTGTTGGCTGTGAACGTTGCTCAGTTGTGTTTGACTCTTTGCAACCCTACGGATTGTAGCTTGCCAGTCTCCTCTGTCCATGGAATTCTCCAGCAAGAATACTGGAGTGAGTAGCCTATCCCTTTTCCAGGGTAGCTTCCCAACCCAGGAATTGAACCCGGGTCTCCTGCACTGTGAGCGGGTTCTTTACCAACTGAGCTACCAGAGAAGCCCAATTCTTACTGTGAGTCCTAGTAAAAAAAATTTTTTAATTGAGAAACATTGGTCAAGAACACAATTTCTGATTTAATAGACTTGTGATGAGTACCAATAAGAGGGAGATGAAAAGGAAAGAAGATAGGGTTCTCTCTATTCAATAAACTTCCAATTTTCTCACCTCCAAAATTCCATAAAGGTGGTGACTATTGAAAAATGGGATAGACTGCTTCTGAAAATCCTGCTTTACTGGTTCCTCAGTGAACAAAAATTCACAACTATGTAGGATGCAAAAGTGACCTGATGAACTGAAATATCTTGTGTTCTCCAAGAGTTCCCATCTCCTGATACCCCTGCGAATGCCATTCAGTATTAGATAGTGTGCATCAGGGTTCATGACTTTGAACCATCTGGAGTTCAAGGTTAGGGAGCTCAGTTTGTGCCCTGTGACACGTGTAGGTTTCTCCGGAACTGGCTTCAGCCAGCACAGGACAGTTTTACACTTTTTGATCAGGAATGTAGGGTCTTGGGTGACACTGCATAAGGTTAATACATTTATTAAAAAACCTGTACTTTTCCTCTTGATTCTCCCATCAGACTTGTAGAGTAGTAAATACATGTTCTCCATCTTAATTTGTCATTTGAGGAAAAGATTCAGGGAAGTTAAATGATGAATCGGAGGCTGGGGCAGATGAATGAGTACCCGGGTCTCTTGGTTTTTTGGAGAAGGCTCTTTAGTGCACATGTGCAGGTATATTGTCTCCCAAACACATTGGTCTTGGAGGCCCAGGGCCTGGTTCAGAAGGTATTGATATCAATACCATTATACATTTTATTTATTTATTCATCAATTTACTTATTTGGCACGTGGGATGTTTGATCATTTTTTCGGCACATGGGATCTTTAGTTGTAACATGCAAGGTCTTAGTTGGGGCCTGTGGGATCTAGTTCCCTGACTAGGGGTGGAACCCAGGCCCCTTGCATTGGGAGCTCAGAGTCTTAACCACTGGAGCACCAGGGAAGTCACCACCATTATACATTTTATACTGAAGCTCTATTCAAAAGGCATTTGAATGAATGAAAATTCCCTTCTACCTTCCTTTACCTCCCTCTTCTTGCTTCACCACCTCCTCTCTTTCTTAGAAATGAGCAAATGGAGGAAATGTTCATGGAACATTTTACCTCTAATTGAAATTTTGCAAAAACTGCCCTTTAATAATAGATACCCTCTTAATCCTTATGTATAGATGGAAAACTATAACATAAGTGATTTGACCAAGGTAAAAACTCCAGTAGAGACAGAGAAAATATGAGAAAACAGGTTTCCTGATTCCTATCAAGGTGATTGCATATCTATACCACATTGGATCCAACCATCAGCCACTACCAGGCTTCCATCACGTGCCATTATACATTTGTCCCGTTTACTGCTCATAAGTTAATGCCAGTACCACTGGTCTCAAACTTTTAGTTAGGGGGTTGATTAATTTATTTATCTTTTCAATTTGTTCTTCAGCTGTTGACTGAGGTTGGGGTAGATGATCAGACCACCATTGGATCATTGCCTGTTTGGTGAGCTGACTGTTTGCCTAGCTCTCTCGAGTTGGTTTTTATATGTCAAGGGGATGTTAAAAACTGCAATGAGGGGTAATTGTAAAGAAAAGGAGTTCCCTTTTTCTTCCTCTCACTTCCAGAATTCTCTAGAGTGTCAGGATACATTGACTTTGTAATTCAGCTTGCTGTACTGACAAGATCCTTCCTTTCAAGTTGGAGTAGGTTTTTCCAAAATATGTTCTACAGAATAGGAGAAGTTAATAGAATACGTGCATTCAAAAAAGGAATGCCGTGTCAAGAAGATTTGGCAAACAATGGATTAAATAAAGCTGCACCATTTATTGCAGGACTTTTCAGAGCCTTTAATAGGATGATTTCCATTATCTTCAGGATGGCAATTGAATGAATAGTGTTCCCAAACTTATTTGATTATGCACTACTCTTTTGGGGACAGTCCTTATATCTCTTGAAGTACTGTCATTCAGGAAGTACTAACTGAAATCTGGCCTCTGTATTTAAAGCAAATATATATTTGGGACTCTTGACCAAAGGAGACTGATATGGTGAACAGGAAGGGAAGGATCCTTATTAGTTTTTGTTGTTCTTTTAATAAATAAGCCTAAACCTTTGTTTTTGAAAATGGAATCCCAAGTGTTATTTATAGGCCTCTGACCCTAAAGAAGGGAGAGAAGCTGAGACTGGACAGTTGTTTTTACGTGAAAAAAGGAGTGCAAATAGGGGTCTCATTCGTAGGATTTTCTACATGGTATTCTAGTAGTTCATCCTTGTTCTGTCTTTAGACAGTGACATTTATAAAGCAGTCACCAAGCTAATGTTATGGTTCCTGAGATTGTTCATATAGAATTACATGGGCTGAGATCAGAGGCTCATGGTTCCTCCTTCCTGACTCAGGTCAGGATGAATAGTATCCAAGTGCAATTTAACCTTGCTCCTTCTCTTCAGAAATCATTTGTCACTGGGTTATTGCTCCCAATTCACTCTATGGTGGAGGCATATTTTAATTTTTCATTTTCTTATGTTTATTAGAAGAGATTGGGGGAAAGCTACATGCAAAGATCTGAGTGTGATCCTGGGAGCTGACCTGCAGTTAAAAAACATGAGGGAGGCAAAGATTGTTTCCAGGTTTTCATGTCTTTGAGGGTCCCTCCAAGGCTGGGGCCCAGTCGGGGTTCCTGGGTTCCTCTTAGCTCACAAAGCCATTTACACTGGGCTGTCCACACATAATGAGTTATACAGACTGCAGAGGAAGCGATCCTTCACCCAGAGGGTGACATCCTCGCCTCTGGAATTTTCAGATGTCAGTGATAGGTGAAGATGAGCTTTTGTGGCCGAGAGGAATCTTTCAAACCAGGGACTCACCTGTGACCAGGCTATTACTGAGACTATGTCAAGACTTCATGTAAACCTTCAGCTGTGGGTGAGGACCCAGCTCATCTGTGCTGAATGGACGTATTTCTAGATTACTTCACATTTGAAATACTTGTCTCCTGTGTCTGTGAGGGATTAGTGCTTTTCCACTTTAAAGGAAGAGCAGGCCATAAATTACTGAAGAATTTTATGGGACTGTCCAAAGCACAGACTGGAAGCCAAGGGAAAATAAAAGTCCAGCTTCTTTATGGAAAATCAAATGGAAAAGAGAGATTGCTTCCTGAAAAGAGGGAGGCACTGCCTTGTGGGAGTGGAGGGATAAGAGACTTAGGAACTCCTCTTCTGGTACCCCTGAGAAGTTTAGCAGAACTCTGGACTTCAAAACGATTTGAAGGCAAAGGGAAGCAGGTGTTTGAACTGTTTGGAAAGTGGGTGAGAGGAGTGATTATTTTTGGTAGCAAGATTTTTGTGTTTGGATTGTGCCTGTTATAGATCCAGTATCTTCATTTACATGTGCCTTAGTAAGGCAAAGAATTCCCCAGGTCGTTCATACACCTGCTTCTAATTCGAGGTTCACTAGTATTGGAGAGGGAAAAGAAGGGGTGGCATGGAAGTTTTCTGAGGCTGGCCAACCAGGGAGAAAGTGAACAGATCCTGCGGGCTTGACCTCCTTACAAATTACAGACAAACAGAATAGTCTAAAGCACTGTGTGTTGCAAAACAAAAGAGGACCAGTGCAAGATAGCACATCATATACATAGATAAAGCAGTGTCCTTTCTAGAAACTGTTTCCCAGACCAGGAAGACCCAACAAACCTAAGCCTTCAACGCGTCTCAGCTGAGCTTTTCTGATAATGTCTTTGCTTTCATGCCTTCATCCCATCTTAGAAGAGGTGGGGAGATTGTGACTCGTTTTGGGTGGGGGATGGTAAATACAATCATTTCACTGTCATTTTTCGGTTTCAGAATTGGAGTGAATCTAAATGAATCATAACAGTTGCATTTAATAAATTCTCTTGGGTACTGGCTAATTTTAAACCGGTCTGACAAGTTTTAAGGTCCATGTGGTTTGGGGAAATTCACTGGTGCATTTCCTCATTTGGTCACCCCTTATTTCCCTCCAGCCTCGTTCCTTTTCAGCAAGCTGATCTACTTGGCACGGTTATCTCTGATCATCTGAGGTTTGAGAGGAGGGGAGGCTGGGGAGGGGCTGAGCTGAAGGTCATGCAAGAAGCATTCAGGCCTCTCTTGTGAGCAAGCACCACTGGGAATTCCACGGGGTCTCTGGGAGCTGGCCTGCAGCTCACAGAGGCCACCAGGTGAAAGACCACCACTTACCAGGAGGCTCCCACCTGGCAGACGGAGCTGGAGAGGGGGCAGAACTCTGACTGTGGAAATGAAAGTATCTCAGCATTTTGCTTTTCATCAAAGTCACTGCCTTCACTCCAGGCATGAGCATTTAGCTGGCCTATCCACATTGACTTTCTGCCTTGGCTCCATTATCATGGTGGTTAATGGATGCCAGGTGTGTGTGTGTGTGTGTTTTTTTTGGTGGGGGTAGTGAGAAATTATTTATTATCAGAGTGAGATCTTCTGGGCTTGGGGAAGGAGCCCCGAGACAGCTTCATTGGAGAAGATCATTACCAGAATTATCCTCAGTCTCAGATTGTCTGCCCCTCCCCTCCCTTCTCTGCTGGATGTTCAGCCCTGTGGATGTTTTATAGCTCACCTGAGCAGGTTCCCCCAGTAACCTGGGTTTTGATAATCGTTTGCCTCACAGGGCAAGCAATACAGTGATTGAAATATTCCTGTGAAGATTTTTAAAAACAAAAACAAAAACAACAAAACCATTTAAACCACTGAAACAATTTAACAGTGCAGAGCCCTTTCCTTGCTTAACACATGCAGTTCAGAATGACATCCATGAAGACCATATTTTTACAGCAAGAGGAGAACTCCGTTCCAGGCTGGAGTGTGGACAGAGAGGATGGTTGTGCTTGGAGTAAATTCTGACCTACCCACCAAAGGAAAGCTGGGAAGTGGTGCTGGTAGGTGCAGATACTATCACCTTCTGCATTCTCTGTCTGACACCCACATTGTTCTACTGTGATGGAAGATTTGCTTTAATGAGGAGGGCAGTGAAAAGCTCAGTCCAGGTTCTCAGGAGGTTTCAAGTAAAGGCAGCATTTGCCCCTCCTTCTTCGGTCCGTCACTGCTAGCTGTTGAAGGAGGGAGGTGTCAAGCATCTCTGTTCTTTCCTTTTCTCTTCCTCATTTCTAGATCATTAGAGCGTTCACTTGTTCATTCAGTAATTCGTTAGAGAGCCCCTGCTTTGGGCCAGGCTTCAAGCTAGGTCCTGGGGGTATCACTAGGGTCTTGACTGATAGATGTACGTTGACCTCTCAGGGCTTCTAGTCAGATGGGGAACAGATAAGTAAATGGGCAGTTATATAGTATGAAAAGTGCTGTGATGTTGGCCGTGGGGATACTTGAAAGGGACCTCAATCTAGATTGTGGGGTAGGGTAGGCTTTTGGCAGACAGTGACACTTTAGCAGAGGCCTGAAATGAGAAACTGAAAACATGATTGTGTTGTGAGATGGAGTGTCAGGTGGGAGTGGGTTGAGGTATGGGCTAGAGTAATGTTTTGGGTTTTTTTTTTGTCAGCTGGCCCCTCCCTCCACCACCCTCCCTCTCTTGCTGTCTCCCTCCCTCCCTTTCTCTGTCTTTCTCTCCCTTCTTTCCTTGAGAGTTAATCTTTGGACCACAAGGAACTGCTGTGGGTGCATAGCAATTTGTGAGTTTGAATTCTATTCTGGGGTAACCGGGGAGCCAGGGAAAGGGTTTTAAGCTGAGAAATAGCTTGACCAGATTTGATATTTATCACCCTGAAGAATGGACCAGAAAATTAGGGCAGCAGGTTATAGTTGCTGGGGTCTGGAGTGGGAACTGGCAGAGCTGCTAGTGACTGGAGAAGGCAGAACTGGTGGTGGGTGGGCTGAGGGGAGTGAGGGTGGCTGGGATCAAAGATGAACCTCATGTTTCTGACTTGAGCAGTGGGGTGGCTCTGGGTGATCTCTCCTGAGATGGGTAATTCAGAGGAACAGGTGTCTTTGTGGGTTTTTGATGGCTGCTTTAGGTCTGCTTTGGGGAATTTCATTTCAGAATAGATAGGACCATTTAAGTAGTGAACATGAGGACAACTGAAAAGGTCAATTAAGTGATGGAAAGTCTGAAGAGATAGTGGGAACTGAGTTGAGCATATCACTAACTTCTCCTGCCCTTTTCTTTGCCTCTACAATGTGACTATCAACCTGATTTTACAGGAGTCAGAAAAATCTTTTAGAAGCAAATCAATCAAGGTGGTGGTTCATCCACTGATCCAGGAGAAAAGCTTTGCATCTTTGTTGTAATGAGGGAATTTCCACTTACCTGACTTTTCTGCCTTCCTTATCTCTTTTTAGTTTTTTTTGGATTCTGTGTGTATGTAAATACTTCATATTGAAAAAAAATTTTTTTTTTTGCTTAAACTTTTAGTATTCTGGCATCTGGCATGTAACACTCAGTCATGTCCAACTCTCTGTGACCTCATGGACTGTAGTTCACCAGGCTTCTTTGTGCGTGGGCTATTCCAGGCAAGAATACTGAGTAGACTGCCATTGTCTTCTCCAGAGGATCTTCCCGACCCAGGGATTGAACCCAGGCCTCCTGCATTGCAGGCAGATTCTTTACCATTCTACCTGTGTTCAAATACATCCAGAATATACAATATAATTCTTTTGAATTATCTGGTGCAAAATGTTCTTAAAATGTCTTTTAAGTTAAAAAATAGAAGAAACCAAAGTTAAGATATTAAATTTTATTTTGCTGTTTGTTAGATGATGGAAATTTTGGTAGCATTATTGAGGGATCAGGTTTTAAAACTCTCTCCTATGTTGTCATGTTCTGCAGATTGCAAATGTGTGTAACAACTCTTGCCAAATTAAAAAAAAATGCACAGGTTATTTAAGGGGACCAGTTGTTTCTAAACTTTTCTGGTTTTAAGGGCATGGAATGAACTTGGGTAAATCAAGTGTTAAGCATTAGATGAGGAAATTTTACAGATGTGAAGTTAGAAGGCAAAAAGGTTTATATTGAGGGAAATTTGGAGGGAACTCTTCTTCCATGATAACTAAATTATTTACCATCCAGAAACTTATTCTGAAATTATCTGGAAATTTTTTTTCATTTCTCTAAGTGTAAGCTCAGGCTCAATGGATTTAGATCTCACAATGTCTTTTTAAATTTCAGAACTCGTGTATCTGTGGGCATTTGTGAGACAGTGCAAGTAAAATGAATAGATACATATTTCAATTGTTTCTCATTCCATTGCTTGTTTCTCCTTCTATTATCTCATTATCAACAAGGTTCATCCTTGATGAAGCCTAGACAAGTGGAAAGTTTCTCATTTTGAAGTTTAGTTGTTTTCTAATTGGTCACGCTAAAGAAAGGCTTACATTGATTTTGAAAGACAAAACATGTCATTGTTTTTTTCACCCATGCCCAACTTCTACATGGCTGACTGGATATTGTTCAAATTTTCCAAAAGAGAAAAAGGAGAGAGAGAAACACCCTCATTTTGGGTCAGAAGCCAGTCATGGAAAATTTCATCCCCAAAGGATAATTTTTATAAATATGCAAGCAGCAAATGGCAATGTGACTACAATAGAGTCCACCCCTGGATTTCCATAGACGGTCTCTTGCTGTAAACACTCAACCTCAGGCACACATATTAGGTCCCAAAAAAGAAAAAAAACCCTGCAGTATTGGAAGCCTAATTATCCTTTTCCACTGGGATTGAGACTTCTTCTTCTGGGACCCAAGTTGGGGTAGGCGCAGGCCCCAATTTTATTTTTATTCCACATTAATTCATACATTTTTAGAGCATGTCTACTATGCAAAAGGTAGTTTTGCTAGCGAAAACTCTGCCCTCAGCATTTGCAATCCAGTTGGGAAGATAAAGTGCACCTATATAAAAATCTAAGTCCATTTGTAGTAAGTGCCAAGCATGTGATTTCTGAGAGGAGGCATTGTCAGTTTAAGAAGGTCAAGCTCATGGGTATATGGGCTGTGATAGTTGGGGAAGTCCTCCTGGGAGAAGTAGAACTCAAGTGATAGGTTGAAAGATGGGGGATTGAGGCACAAAAGCGATATTTACATGAAGAAGCAGTGTGGGAAGCAGATGACCACCAAGAGCTGGGAGCCTGGAGCCTGCAGATGTACATGGGACGCTGCTATGGGTTTGTTGATTGACTTGAATAGGCACTCTGCCCCCACTTTTATCTGGGTTCCTGCCACCTGGGGCAGAGAGGCTGGCTCAACTCTGCTCTTTCAGGTCTGATCCAAGGACTGTGCGACATGAAGGTGAAATCCTTACAGAGCAGAAGTCATGAGAAGTCTATTTTGCAAATCCAAGCTCCGCTTGTTTCCTGCACTTTTATTTCATGTTATTAGATCTGGGAAGAGGTTGAGCATCTCTCCATGTTAATAGAGGACTTTAAGAGAGATTGTAATAACTGTTGAGAGAGAGAGAGGCAAAGAGCAAGAATCACAACAGGTGTGTGTTGAGATGAAGAGTGAGCTTACAGATTTGAAGCAAGCATTCACAGATTTGATGATGGCTGTTCTAGAAACAATAAAAGTCACTAGACAATAAGGAGGGGTGGGTTGATATTGGAACTGTAAATCTCTAGAGGCTACCAGCTTTGTTGAGTTTGAATGTGAGTGCTAGACACCATAGCAGACCTCACTGCAAGATTTGTTCTTCCCAAGTCAGGAAATCCTTGTATGTTCAGGCTGATAGAATAGGCTCTGTATGCCCCTCTCTCCCCTCACTGGGCGGGAGAATGGAAAAGGAAGCTTATACTTCTGATATCCCAGATACGAGCTAATATATGTCAGGGATGTTCACCCTTGCCCCCTAGGCTCAAACCTATTCCTTTGACTGATAGTTTTATGGTGCCCAGAGTTAACCATTAAAGTCAAGCTATTTACATGCACAGAACATGGAGACACAAACTGGGGAAGTAAAATAAAGCAGGCTGATAAAGCATGGCCCACTTCTGCCATTAGACCAGAGCTCATGCACTCTCAGATATATACACACATCCATAACTAAGGCACCTTGCTATTGAGTGATTTTTCAGAATAGAAAAACCTTTGTACAAGTGGCCATGTTGTAGAGATTTTCCAACAGTCTTCTACATTTCAGCTCATGAAAATAAACAAGATATAGTTGTCTCCAGGTGCTTATAACAAAAATCTAACTAATACACATAAAGCAGAGTTTTGTTCTAGACGCTCTAAAGTTCTTATATATCATATTTGTTCTTCACTCAACAAACCTTTATTGACTACCTACTGTGTTCCAGGCACTATGTTAGAGGTTAGAAATGTAATTTAAAGGCAGAGTATTTTCTTCCTATGCTTTTTATAACCACTGTTCATTTGTCTCATGATAGGAAATAATTGTGACTGAATACCTAGGGCTATGAAGTTATTTTAGATTTTAACCAGGTGGTTTTTAAAATTATCATTTAGAAATGGGTCCTGTTCTATTTACCTGTAAACCAAGTCATGGAGTTTCCAGAGTGGCTGAGTGGACATTTATGTGCCTACCTAGAGACCAATCACCTCTGTTTTGCTTTTAGTGTTTATGCTTAAGGTTAATGCCCTTTAGGCTATTTGGGCAATTTCACCTGTATTATTATATGCCAAAATTTATTGAGTTGTGTTGGTTATCCCTCCATTGGCCCGGGGCAAGACCAGGAATGCCAGAAGCTAGGGTCCTTTCTTGGTGACACGCTGCCAGGCCCGCGAGTGGACAGGAATGGGTAATGCCTGTGGGAATCCAAAGACCGAGACTGTGAAAGGAACGCACACCCTGTGTTTAAAACAGCTGAGCGGCTGGGCTCCCCCTAAGTGAATACAGTCAGCAGTCCCTGCTCCTTAATGTGTATTGTCTGGGTCACTCGTTTGGCACTTACTGCATCCTGTCTTGGGTTATTAGTAACTATGGCATGTATCTGGGTTGTTTTTTCCCTCCCCAGTTATACTACCCCATCATTGTGGATACAGGCTTTCCTCCTCATTCCAATTCCTAACCAGCATTCTTTATGGGGAGCAAACTTGATGGTTGTTTCTATTATGAAATAGAAGTGTTTCATTTATTAAAATATAAGTATTTTTTTCAGACAATTACAAATTGATTAATTGAACCTCTTTTAAAAATGAATTTCTTGTGGCATTGTTGACATATAATAAACTACATGTATACAGTTGATATAGAGAAGGCAATGGCACCCCACTCCAGTACTCTTGTCTTGAAAATCCCATGGGCGGAGGAGCCTGGTAGGCTGCAGTCCATGGGGTCACTAGGAGTTGGATACAACTGAGCAACTTCACTTTCACTTTTCACTTCCATGCATTGGAGAAGGAAATGACAACCCACTCTAGTATTCTTGCCTGGAGGATCCCAGGGACCGGGGAGCCTGGTGGGCTGCTGTCTATGGGGTCGCACAGAGTCAGACATGACTGAAGCGACTTAGCAGCAGCAGCGTACAGTTGATAAATGTACCATTTGATAAGTTTGGACTCCATAACCTGATTTTTTTTTTTTTAATTCAATGGGCACTGACTTTGTGTAGGTTGCTGATCTACAAGTGTGAGTTAGGAATTTTCAAAGTGACACTTATGTGCTGGTGAAGGGGTGATTTGACTCCCAGATGACTTTCCTAGTGTAGTTTTCTGCATTAGTACAGTGATAAATGTACCATTTGATAAGTTTGGACTCCATAACCTGATTTTTTTTTTTTTAATTCAATGGGCACTGACTTTGTGTAGGTTGCTGATCTACAAGTGTGAGTTAGGAATTTTCAAAGTGACACTTATGTGCTGGTGAAGGGGTGATTTGACTCCCAGATGACTTTCCTAGTGTAGTTTTCTGCATTGGTGAGTTGAGCTTCTGGCATCAGTGGACATGTGATAAATCTTCCTGATGGTCCTGTGTGTATAACTGTAAAGTCTTTATCCCTGTGCCTGCACTTTAAAAAGCAATCGTTTCCATCTTTTATTTGCTTATTTTTTAATAGAGGATAGTAAAAAAAAATTTTTTCCTAACTGTATTGAGGTAAATTGATAAACAAAAACAGGACTTCCCAGGTGGCGTTGGTGATAAAACAAAAACAAAACAAAACTTGCTTGCCAATGCAGGAGACATAAGAGACCCAGGTTCGATCCCTGAGTCAGGAAGATTCCCTGGCATAGGAATGATGCCTTCTTACAGCATTCTTGCCTGGAAAATAGCTTGGGCAGAGGCACCTGGTGGCTACAGTCCATGGGGCCGTAAAGAGTCAGACATGACTGAGTGACTAAGCACACACACACACATATTTAAAGCATACAAAAGGGTGGTTCGATATATTTTGTGAAATGATCACCACAATTAATTAATGTAACTGTCACCTCACACAGTTACTTTTTTATTTTTTAATGGAGGATAATTTATAATGCCCTAAGCATTTTGTCCTCTTGACAGTTCCAGCAATGATTTTATTTCCTGAGTGCAGTGATGCTGGCTGGCCATCTTTGTAGGAAGATACAGCCAGAAAGTATGTGGATATTCTTGTGGCTGCAGAATCTCTTACTCTCTGGAGCCCTCTTTGATTTCCATAAGGGCTGAGCGAGTCCTGTAAGAGAACTGAGTGCCAGGGCAGACCAGCTGAGTTTTAATTGATTCTAATTAGCACCCCCATAGACTGTAGCAGTTTTTTTTTTTTTTTTTTTCTTGAAGCAGTCAGCCAAATAGCATTAGGAAAAGTGAGACATCTTTCTGTGGAAGCAAGCAAGAGGCAAAACTATTTTCAGGCTCGGTCTCTGCTGCCTTTCTCAGGAATAGGGATGAAGTGAGATAAGGAAAAGAAATACCTGAGGAGCAAGATGCCAGGAAATATTCACTCTAAACCTAGCAGTGAGCTTAGTACAGAAGGACGAAGATGCTTCAGGTCTTTGCACTCAAGTGCCTTCCAGTTGAGTTGGAAAGAATGAGCGATGAGATGTAATCAAGCCTTAATGCTTCTTGCGAGCTAGGGAAATGGTTCTTGGGAGCAATATTTATGGACATTTCAGAAAGTGTTTTCTTACCTTGAACGAGTCATTAGAACTGCTGCCAAAAGAACAAGTATAAGAAAATGAACAGTGCACAGACAGTCCCCAGTACTCCCTCCCTTCTTAGCTGTGCTCAACAGGGACCCAGTGCCTGCCTGTAAGACTAGGTGCTCCTGTTTTCCCATCTCTTGGCCAGGCATATGGTTTTCTTTGATGGGCAGCTCATTTTGCAGCCAGTTGTCATTCCCATGTGGTGTTCTGGGGACAGAGGTAATGTGGGAAGCTAGAGTCCTCAGTCAACTAGAGGCCTTTATTAGTCAGAAATTTCAGTCTTCTGTGCTGTGCAGCACGATAAATGACTTCAGGGTATAGCTGGCTTGGTCTTTTGGGACTTGTAGGGATGGAAGGACGAGAAGTTACGCCAGCACTGGACAACATTGTGAAGTGAGGTGGGATAGCTTCATTTCCCTCCCCTCCTTTCCCTAATGCAGTGATGTAGATGGTCACTTCATCAGAACTTGGTCTTAGACACATCTGCTGTCAACCGTTTAGACCTCAGTATGACAATAAGTCTGTGGGTTCCCATTTTTAGGAAATTTGCCTTTGAAGCTGGGTCTTTTTGGTGAACTGAGAGGCCTGGGCTTTAGGTGAAGGAATCATAAGGAGATGAGGAATGCTTCTGAGTTTCATGTGGGAGGACAAGGTCTGCCTCATATGCACTCAGAAGACCACCACAGGCAAGCATCAGCCTGGGGTTTTCAAAGATTTGAGCTGGACCCACAGTAGGAAATACTTTCTGTCTTGTGACACAGGGTGCACACATAAGGAGGAATAGATTAATACCTATCTTCACTCTGTAAGAGGTACCTGATCATTTTAATAACCTATGGCTTAATTTAAATAATGTTGATTGGATCTACTAAACTGATTTCACAACACACATGTGAGTTAATGGGCCAGACCAGGCTGTGTTCTGGGTTTTCTGTACCAAGGTGCATAGTCAGGGAACTGGTGGGGGCTAAACCTTGACTTTCATTTCTCTTGCCTAGCAGGTGCCCGGATTGGCACTGGGTCTCCCAGAAGAAGGAGTACATTATAGAATGTATTCATGAAGTGATCCATGTGCCCAAGATTTGTATGCATGGTACCTGTGTGCTCCACTCAGCACCATTTCTAATTTACAAATAAGATCGGTGTGCCTGGTAGTGTCCTGTCAGTAGTTACCTTGCAGAAGAGAGAGTAGAAAATTACAGGTCAGGAGAGGCTAGATCCAGAGTGAGAAAGGATGCCAGATGGGGCTCGGGCACTAGTGAGTGAAGAGTTGAGGGGGACTGGCTCTGGGCCTCCCAGAGGTACCAAAATTGGCGGGTGCTCAAGCCCCCTATACAAAATGGTGAACTATTTGCAGTATGTAATCTACATACATCCCTGCATACAAGTCTCTCTAGATTACTTGTAATACCTAATACAATATAAATTATATGTAAATAGTCATTCAGTTCCATTCAGTTCAGTTGCTCAGTTGTGTCCGACTCTGTGACCCCATGAATTGCAGCACGCCAGGCCTCCTTGTCCATCACCAGCTCCTGGAGTTCACTCAGACTCACGTCCATTAAGTCGGTGATGCCATCCAGCCATCTCATCCTCGGTCGTCCTCTTCCCCTCCTGCCCCCAATCCCTCTCAGCATCAGAGTCTTTTCCGGTGAGTCAACTCTTCGCATGAGGTGGCCAGAGTACTGGAGTTTCAGCTTCAGCATCAGTCCTTCCACACAATGTAAATGCTATGTGTAGATGCTCTACCAGCATGCAGCAAGTTCATGGTTTTCTTTTTGGAACTCTCTGGAATTTTTTTTTTTAATGTTTTCTATCCACAGTTGGTTGAATCCTTAGATGCTGAATTCATGGATATGGAGGTTCCAACTGTATCTGGTCTCACTTCTTCCTCACATCCCCTTCATTTTGTGATCTGGAAGTTGCTAAACCAAGACAAAGGGGAAGAAGCCCATGTAATTTAGACACTGGCCATTGCTTCTTAGATTTCTCTGAAGGGAGGAGCTGAATTTCTGTCTGTGATGGAAAAATTAAATGTAATAAAGAAAAAAGGCAAAAATAAATATAATTAAAAAATGAAAGTAAACAATACATTCAACAAATGTCTGTTGAAAACTTTCTCTGTACCAGAGACTGAATCAGATACTACATTGTTTAAATTGTTTCTTATATTCACCATGGATTAACTTTTTAAAAAATGAATCCATCTGCATGAGTGCCCTCATTTGAATTCTGTGATTTTTCTTCACTTCTAGCTAGTCACTAAGCATAAGTTTCCTGAAAATAGAAGAGACTCAACTACTGTTATTCAAATAATGATCATTTTGCCAGGGGGGAGTGTTCGGGAGTTGATTAAAGTTAACAAAACCATTGCCAGGTTTCCTAGATTAAGAAAAGGTTTTATTTTAAGAGGCATTTCTTTTGTGCCACTTGGAGTTTCTCATTCAGGAAATTCTTATTGAATATGCACTGTGTCTCAGACACTGACTAGGCACTTGGCATTATGTAGGATGGAGAAATCCCTGACCTCAGGGAGCAGAGTTGAGGGGAAGGTAAGGCTTACTCATGAGCAAGAAAGGGCCCTGAGATGCCCTTATATGGTGGTCACTAAGGGTCCTACTCAATGTGTACCATTTAGGGATAAGTGTGTCTGCATGTGGAGAAGGCAATGGCACCCCATTCCAGTACTCTTGCCTGGAAAATCCCATGGACAGAGGAGCCTGATGGGCTGCAGTCCGTGGGGTCGCTAAGAGTCGGACATGACTCAGTGACTTCACTTTCACTTTTCACTTTCATGCATTGGAGAAAGAAATGTCAACCCACGCCAGTGTTCTTGCCTGGAGAATCCCAGGGACGGAGGAGCCTGGTGGGCTGCCATCTGTGGGGTCACACAGAGTTGGACACGACTGAAGCGACTTAGCAGCAGCAGCAGTAGCGGTGTCTACATGTGATAGAACACCTAAAAATACAATGGCTTAAAGACATTAGGTTTTATTTTCTCAAAGGTTAGAAGTTTTGATCAGAACTGATGTGGTATTCCATGATGCTTTCAGTGACTTAGGCTTCATTCATATTACCTCTCCATTATCCCTAGTGTGTGGTCCTTGTTCACATGGTCCAGTGTGGCTGCTAGAGCTCCAGCTATCTCATTGTCATTCTAGGAGAAAAAGAAGGGCATACTTTCTCCCTTTTAAGGAAGATTAGGAAATATATTCTTTATTCTAGCCAGTCATATGCACAGCTAAAATTCAGGAGGTTTATTACTAAAGAAGAAGGGGAGATGGTATTGAGGTAGGCAGCTAACAACATCTCAGGTACAGGGCTGAGGGAAAGCTTTGTAAAGGAGATGGGATGAGACTCAGGCTTTCATGGACTGGGTAGTGTTTGAAGATTAGTGGACACTCTGTTCACTGTACACTAGACCCCTCTGCTGTGGCAAATATAATAGAGCTTGTGAAGGTCCTGCCCTGGCAGCTTGGTTGCTACCTTTCCACTGATAGAGCCCTGACCACCTGCTAGCTCCAAGAGTCAAGTTGTAGCTTAGCAGGTTTTGATTATGATTGTTATTTAAAATTTTAAGTATAGGAGATTTTGTAGGAAATCATACTTGGAAGTTCTTAGAATGGAATCTTAGTTACTTATTATTTATTTATTTTTTTGTCATCCACAAAACATGCACCTAACCCTATAAAGCATGGCAAATAAAAGGGGAGGGAGGGCACTACCTTGGAGGAACTGAGGTTAAGACTCCAAGCTTCCACTGCAGGGGACAAGGGTTTGGTCCCTGGTTGGAGAACTAAGATCCAACATGCTGTGTAGAGCAGCAAAAGGAAAAAAGTAAACAAAGGTGGAAAAAAGTAAACAAAGGTAAAAAATAAATAAATAAAGGGGAGGAGAGACAAGCTGAAATTCAGAGACACTCAGCAGGGGCAGTGCAGTTGGATGGGCCTAGAGAAAAGCTTTTCCTTCATAATTCCCTTGCTTCTGTTTCACCCACATCCCAGAGTAGAAACTGACAATTTGATTTTCTCCCTTTTTCTTCTTCTCTAAGGTTTGCAGAATACAGACAAGCAGGATTACATGAGTGTCATGCTGCCAACAAATTAAGGATGTCTACGACCTTTTTTAATTGCCTGTATTAAAAAATTGTTCTGTAGGTACTAGCTGATGCACTTGAACAAGACAAAGTGTGCATATGGAAAGCAAGAGGTGGAATTATAATTATGTGCATATGATATACTTATATATTAAATGATACGTTGTTTATTGGGCTTCCCTGATGGCTCAGTGGTAAAGAATCCACATGCAATGCAGGAGCTACACAGAACGGAGGTTTGATCCCTTGGTCAGGAAGATCCCCTGGAGGAGGGTACAGCAAACCACTCTAGTATTCTTGCCTGGAGAATCCAATGGACAGAGGAGCCTGGCAGGCTACAGTCAATAGGGTCACAAAGAGTTGGACATGACTGAAGCAACTTAGCATGCACACACATGCTATTTATTATGAAAAATAAGAATACAGTAAGGTAGTTTGACATGAAATTAATATACAAAAAAGCTTTAGAGAAGAACAAACCGGTAAAAATAGTAGAATAGAAGCAGACTGCATTCATAGCAAGGATATGTAAGAATAATTAAGATGAATTAGTTTTGTAGGATATTACATGTTCTAAATATGTATATGTTATGCATATTTAGATAGTATAATACAATTGAGTGGACAGGAAGATCAATAGTATAGAATAAAATCCAGAACTAGATACCAATATTATACTAAAACTTTGTCTATAAATGAAGGCGGCATTATGTATCAGAAAATAAAATGATAGATTTTTCAGTAAAACAGTTTGGGACAACTGGGTAGCCATCTGGAAAAACAAAAATTGGATCAATACCTCCCTTCTTATGCCAACATAAATGCCAGATGGATAAAAATTTTAATATTAAAAGTAGTTGAAGACAGGAGTTTTAAAAAAATCTTGTGGTAACACGGTCTTCCTATGTATAATACAAATCCTAGAAATCATAAATTAAAAGATTGATATATTACATTTAAAAAAAATTTAAAAAACTCATACCTCATGGAGGCTAGATCCCTGCTAGGTTCATGGACCATCAGAAAGTCAAGAAACAGTGAACAGAGTATTACATATAAAACCCAAAGACTAATATCCTTTATAAAGAGCTCTAATAAATTAATAGAGATCAATAACATAATAAAAAATGGGGAAAACTAGAATATTGACAGAATAAAGAAATAAAAATGACTCATATAGAAAGATAATCTGAAACAAAGTTTTTTTTTTTTAGACTATCTGGATGGTAGTTAAAAATTTTTAAACTAGCAGAATGATAAAAATTTATCATTGAGGGTGAAGGGAACCAGACATTCATGCACAATAGCTGTGTAAATTGGAACAACATTCATGGTGGGTATTTTGATTAATCTTTATCAAAATGAAAAGTGCACGTTAACTCAACAATTCCATTTCCAGAAATGTTATCCTTCAGAGACATTTTTAGAAGATTCATCGCTGCATCTCAATGTTATCATTGCTCTGTGTTTCATTTTGCTCATCTTTGAAGTGGCAATAAGGGCTTCTCAGGTGGCTCAGTAGGTAAAGAATCCACCTGTGATGCAGGAGATGTGGGTTTGATCCCTGGGTTGGGAAGATTGCCTAGAGGACGGCATGGCAACCGACTTCAGTATTCTTGCTTGGAGAATCCCATGGACAGAGGAGCCTGGTGGACAATACAGTCCATAGGATCACAGAAAGTGAGACATGACTAAAGAGACTGGGCACATGTGCATGCATGAGGTGGGAATAATAATTCTAGTTTCCTGATGCATGAAGTGGCTGGTGTAAGAGTACCTCAGGAACAAGCTAGGCTGCCTGAAAGAAGAAGAAAGGTCGTCTTTAATTTTAAGACATCATTCTGGTGTTTCAGGACCTAGAATGTCAGGTCCATAAATCAAGGCAAATTGGAAGTGGTCAAACAGATAGCAAGAGTGAACGTCGACATTCTAGGAATCAGAGAACTAAAATGGACTGGAATGGGTGAATTTAACTCAGATGACCATTATATCTACTACTGAGGGCACGAATCCCTCAGAAGAAATGGAGTAGCCATCATGGTCAACAAAAGAGTCCAAAATACAGTACTTGGATGCAATCTCAAAAACGACAGAATGATCTCTGTTCGTTTCCAAGGCAAACCATTCAATATCACAGTTATCCAAGTCTATGCCCCAACCAGTAATGCTGAAAAAGCTGAAGTTGAACAGTTCTATGAAGATCTACAAGACCTTTTAGAACTAACACCCAAAAAAGATGTCCTTTTCATTATAGGGGACTGGAATGCTAAAGTAGGACGTCAAGAAACACCTGGAGTAACAGGCAAATTTGGCCTTGGAATGCAGAATGAAGCAGGGCAAAGACTAATAGAATTTTGCCACGAAAATGCACTGGTTATAGCAAACACCCTCTTCCAATAACACAAGAGAAGACTCTACACATGAACATCACCAGATGGTCAACACCGAAATCAGATTGATTACATTCTCTGCAGCCAAAGATGGTGAAGCTCTATACAGTCAACAAAGACAAGACCAGGAGCTGACTGTGGCTCAGATCATGAACTCCTTATTACCAAATTCAGACTCAAATTGAAGAAAGCAGGGAAAACCGCTAGATGATTCAGGTATGACCTAAATAAAATCCCTTATGATTATACAGGGGAAGTGAGAAATAGACTTAAGGGCCTAGATCTGACAGATAGAGTGCCTGATGAACTATGGAATGAGGTTCGTGACATTTTACAGGAAATGGGGATCAAGACCATCCCCATGGAAAGGATATGCAAAAAAGCAAAATGGCTGTTTCGAGAAGCCTTACAAATAGCTGTGAAAAGAAGAGAAGTGAAAAGCCAAGGAGAAAAGGAAAGATACAAGCATCTGAATAGTGAGTTCCAAAGAATAGCAAGAAGAGATAAGAAAGCCTTCTTATGTCTAGTCAAGGCTATGGTTTTTCCAGCGGTCATGTATGGATGTGAGAGTTGGACTGTGAAGAAGGCTGAGCGCCGAAGAACTGATGCTTTTGAGCTGTGGTGTTGGAGAAGACTCTTGAGAGTCCCTTGGACTGCAAGGAGATCCAACCAGTCCATTCTGAAGGAGATCAACCCTGGAATTTCCTTGGAAGGAATGATACTAAAGCTGAAACTCCAGTACTTTGGCCACCTCATGCGAAGAGTTGACTCATTGGAAAAGACTCTGATGCTGAGAGGGATTGGGGGCAGGAGGAGAAGGGGACGACAGAGGATGAGATGACTGGATGGCATCACTGACTCAATGGAGGTGAGTCTGAGTGAACTCCGGAAGTTGGTGCTGGACAGGGAGGCCTGGTGTGCTGCGATTCTTGGGGTCGCAAAGAGTCGGACACGACTAAGCAACTGAATTGAACTGAACTTGAAATACCAGGGCTAAACTTACACTTGTTTTCTACTCTGGCATCAAGAGTTGTGTTCGGATGCACTTGGAAGGCTTCTGGAGGCCAGTGTGATGGGGGTGGCTGGTAGCCTCTTTGGCACAGGCCCCAGGAGATTGAGGGTCCAAGCACCCCTCACCACGTCCAATCTGGCCTTCTCATATGCCTCAAGATGGAAGATCTTCTAGGACCATCCTCCTGGGTCCAGCATGTGGGGAGCCTTCAGATTTGACATTATTTTAATACCAATGTTAATATGACTCAGATAATGATGCAACCTGTTACACTGCCTATCTACATAATTTTAGGTTAAGGAAATTGCTCAGGGACGTCCCTGAGTAGTTGGAGGCCAGAAAGAAATATTTTCAAGTAATTTAATGGGTGGACAGGTAAAGATTTTTATTATTTAAAAAAATGGAAAAGTCCTAGAATAGCATGTTATAGATCACATCTGTCCAGAAAAGGCTATCAACCAGAAGAAGCTGAAATTCATGGATGCAGAAACTTTGGTTTTAATTCCTTTTCTTGTTTAAAACTGTAAAACTGCCTTGTTATAGTTCCTTATCTTTTCCCCCCTTAACTCCCAGATGAGGCCTAATAAAATAACCATTCTGAGAGACTAGAATTTAGCAAAATGAAGGGAATTTAACTTGGATGAATACATTATGCATAAGGAATAGAGCCTCAGTTTGGGCTTTCTTAATGGCAAATGCCTAAACCACCAAATGATTGTGTTGATTTTGTGGGTTTCTTGAAAGAGATCAAACATTTAACGTCTCTCGGACTTGCATAATACTTCAGCTAGTGCATTGGTTAAGTCAAGAAAAATAAGGGAAGCAGAATGAGATTTCAATAGAGCTTCCTATCTGGGTTGGAAGAATACACTCTAATGATTTGTTATGATCACTTTATAAATTGCACCTATAGGCAAATGCACCTTGGGCCTGGGGTCAAATGCATTAGCTGAAAAGGCTGTTACATCTGAAGGCTTTTGAAATGCCCACATGAAGTATAATTCATTAGTTGAGCATCAACAACATAAACGAATTGGTGATGACCTTTTGGGAGCTCATGTTTCAAAGCAGATCATGCTGATGTGGCCAGAACCTAAGAACACAAGAGAAAATGAACCAAATGTTGCAGCACTGATGAGCCATCTGTGTGCTGTTTAAAGTAAACCTCATAAAGGAAAAACAGGGTGAAAGAAACCTAAATGAATTAGGGATCATTGCTTTGCTTTTCACGAAGGGAGAGATTTAAGCACAACTCTTGTAACACCTTGGGAATAGAATTTGATTATAAAAAAATTTAGATTTCAGATTCCTTGTTTTAAGCATGTCTTATGAATGAAATAAGGAACAGTGAGGCCTCATTTACCAGGGAGTAGATTTCAGGTCACTCGGGGAACCAGAACAGGCCTATGAATATGGAAATGCTGTGGAAGAGCAGAAAGAACTGAAGGGCCAGAGGTTCAGCCTCAGCCACCCTCCGACTATTCTCTGGACCTTGATTTCCTCATTGTTGAAATGAAGGCATTAGACAGTTTCAAGATCTCTCTCCCTGTTAAAAAATTTTTTTTAATGTGCAATCTTTGTTTTATTTGTGTTTATTGTTTGTTGTTGTTTAGTGGCTAAGTTGTATCCAACAGACCCCATGGACTGTAACCCACCAGGCTCCTCTGTCCCTGGGATTTCCAAGGCAAGAATACTGGAGTGAGTTGCCATTTTTTTCTCTAGAGGATCCTCCCAACTCAGGGATCAAACCCCACATTTCTTGCTTTGGCAGGTGGGTTCTTTACCACTGAGCCACCTGGGAAGCCCATTTGTGTTTATGCACTTATGTATTTATAATATTTTAAAAAGGTTTAAAAAATTACTTTGTAAAGAATTCAAACAGTAAAAAGGCAGATGGCAAAAAATGACCTTACTTTTATCCCAGACTCCCATCTCACTCTACAGAGGCAATCTTTATACTAGCTCCTTGTATATCCTTCCAGAAATAAATATCTTTATAGGCATATTACGTATGTATCTTTTGAAAGTGAGTAAGATAACTATCATGCACACTGTTCTGCTTCTTCCCTTTTTTGCTTAACAATTTTGAAAACTTTATACTTTTGGAAGTTGTAATTATAAGCTTGATATTTATTTTCTCTTGCAGATTGGGCAGTATGATAATCTATAGTTCAGTCATTAGTTGAACTAATGTCTTGTTGATGAAGAGTCAGATTATATTAATAGATCTTCAGCTCCCTATAGCTCTAAATTTCTATGACTTTTAACATGTCTTTTAACATCTTGGGGAAAGATATCTGGGTAAGAAGAAATACAGCTGTTACAAATCACATGTGCTGCTCCTCTTGGGAGATAAAAGCCAACCCATTATCAGTCCTTGACCACAGTCACATATAGAATGAGATGGCGGGTGAAATGCCAGTTCTTACATTATCGGAAGCAGGAGATGGAGGAAGCATATGGGATCTCACAGGGTGGGCCTCCTGCACCATCTTTTTTTTCTGTTTTTAAAATCTTTCTGCAGTGCTCCCTGGCATGTTGGATCTTAGTTCTCCTACCAGGGATGGAACCCAGCCCCCCTGTATTGGCAGAGGGTGTCTTAACCACCGGACCACGAGAGAAGTCCCTGCACCTTCATTTTTACCCAAGTGAGAACCTCTGTTCCTGTTGTGGGCTAGATTATTGGTAAAAGGGTGAATAAGATTGGAGACCAAAACTTCACTACCTTTTCAATGATGTATACCTGTTAGAGATTGTGCATATCAGAAAGTTAAAAGAATAATCTGTGGTTGCTGAAGAAGAGGTTCTTTGCCAAAGAGGGTTGAGTGGATAGAGTGGGAGCCGGAAATAAGGACGTTCGGAGTTAGGATTGGTGGGGGTGGGCAGGGTGATTTTTTTTCTCTGTGTTTAATGATTAAGTGACAATACCCCTGCCCTTTCAGGGTTGGAGAGGAGACAGTGGAAAGGCAATCTTGGACTGCCCGGGTATTTACCAAGAAGCTTCAAAGTAGTCATCATGGGAAAAGCCTGAACTATGTTGAACTTCCTTCTCTTATGGCTTGGTACTTGTTTTGTTTAAAATCACACATGAGGGGAGTACTGAGTTTTTAGGACTGAGGATCTAGGGGCCACACTCAGCCCTAAGAGGGAGCTTTAGGCAATCAGCAATCCGTGTCTTTCCACCATGGCCAGGCTGGGCGGTTCTCCTTTCCAAGCTGGACGGTGTGCATTTGTGTGGCAGGATGAGGGGCACGTTCTACAGCGCCCCCCACCAGACCTGATTTTCTCACAGGAGCAGGACTGCACACACCTGCTGTGTCTCCAGAGAGGTTGTGGGTTTTCACTGTGACTCATGAGTCTTATTTATGACCGCCGCACTGGTGGAGACAGACAGACAGAGTGAAACAGGCTCACAGAGTGATTCCCCTCTTTCCATTCAGAGATTTTTCTGGAACACCCCCAGCATGTTGGTTTTCAGCCTTCAAGAAAGAGAAAAGAGGAAAAACTCATTATTGGGCAAATTCAGCCACCTTCTTCCCACCCTGTTTATTCACAAAAGGCCTTTGGTTTAATGGTCCGCTTAGTTGAATTCCAAGCATTTCGGTGTCAGCATGGACATCTTGATAATTATGCTCCGCTTCACTTTGTGCTTTCCTGGTGGCGCAGAGGTTTAAGCGTCTGCCTGCAGTGTGGGAGACCTGGGTTCAATCCCTGGGTTGGGAAGATTGCCTGGAGAAGGAAATGGCAATCCACTCCAGTATTCCTGCCTGGAAAATCCCATGGACAGAGGAGTTTGGTGGGCCACAGTCCACAGGGTCCCAGAGTTGGACACGACTGAGTGACTTCACTTTCACTTTCACTTTGTGCATGAGGAGAGCCAGGGTCCTCATCAGCCTCCACTCCTCACACCTCTTTTAGTAAATCTTGTCTCTGCTGGCTGGTATTTGAGGTCGTTAGCTTAGTGAAACTGGGCTTCTGTGGTGGCTCAGTGTTAAAGAACCTGCCTGCCAATACAGGAGATGTGGGTTCCATCCCTGGGTTGGGAAGATCCCCTGGAGAAGGAAATGACAACCTATTCCAGTATTCTTGCCTGGGAAATCTCATGGACAGCGGAGCCTGGAGGCTACAGTCCATGGGGTTGCAAAAGAGTCAGACACAACTTAGCAACTAAACAATAACCATAACAGTAAACTTAGTGGAACAGGGCTCTGTGCTAATGAGTCCAAGGTCACAACTTTGCATAGAGGGAAGCCTTGCTTTCCCTTACAGGGCACCTACCAGCTGCCCGTGTTTCCATCAGGTTCGAGGAGGCCATGAAGAGGGTACAGGTGGCTTAAACTCAATCCATATCTTTTTCTTTCTGGACACAAAATACAGAGTGAGGTTCTTGTGATTGTCGGTCTGTAATTCTGTCCTAGAAAATGATGGTTTAAGTATGCATTTACATTCAAGTCTCAGGGATTAATGTTTGGAAAAATTTGCACTCGTGGCCAGAGTTCCTCAGTGTGCATGGTTCGTTTTTGTTCATGAAGTTAATGAGTTTCAAGGACTCTGGATACTGAGAGTTAAGACATCGTTCCCACCTATGTTAGTTTCCCACGGCTGCTGGAACTAAGTGCCAGAAACTGGGTGGCTTACAACTGCAGAAATGTATTCTCTTGCTGTTCTGCAAGCTACAAATCTGGCAGGGTGTTGGCAGGGTCAGGCTTCATCTGAAGCCTGGAGGGGACTCCCTCCTTTTCCAGCTTCTGGTAGCCTGGGCCTTCCTTGGCTTGTGTCAGCAGAGCTCCAAGCTCTGGCTCTGTCTTTCCAGGGCTGTCTCCCTCCTTCTGTTTTCTCTTCTTATAACGACAACATTCATTGGACAGAGGGCCCACCGTAATGACCTCATTTTCACTTGATTACATCTACAAAGGCTCTATTTCCAAATAAGGTCACATTCACAGGTGTCAGGGCTTAGGACTTCAATATACCTTTCTGGGGACACAATTCAACCCACGACTCCACTTGTCCGTAGGTATCTTTTAATTCATGGGGAAAAGTGTTGGAAAAGGATGGTGATTTTAGTACTAAAAGAGACCTAAACACTGTGTTATAAGAGTCCAAGGAAGGAAACACACACACATACTCCAATACCAAACATGCGACTATGGAATGATGCAGAATGGGTAAGTTATAAAGACTCTGTTGGAAAAGTTTTCCTGGGCATGTGGCCTTGAAGGATAGGGTTTAGAGAAGGTACTAGAGAAGCAGGCAGTGAAAGGAATTTCGAACTGAGTGTAAGCAGAATTCTGAAAGTACGCTTGTTTCAACCTGGGAAGAAAGATGCTTCTGGCAGAAATGTGAGGGCAAGATTGGAGATCTGGAGGCTAGAGGCCTAATGGGAGACTCTGTAGGAGCCTCAGGCTCACCAGAAGGCCTGAACTTAGAAAGAGTTGTGGGGTAAGAAGTCGGGGACAGATTATAAGGACTGGGGTGAGGGTGGGGCATTGGTAGAAGGTAGCAATGGATGGTTACAGAGAGATGGTCAGGGGAGAGATGGCTTTCAATGTTCTGGTAGGGTCGACTGGGGGGAGGGTGATGCATTTCAACAGGAGAGGAGCTTAGGAAGAAAGCACATTAGAAAAGGAAGGTAAATTTGTGAATATGTTGAGTTTGAGGTCCTTGCAGCTCTAGGTGGAGACACGCAGCACAAATGGTAAAACCTGAGGCATTCTGGAAGAAGAGGTCCAAGTTGAAAGCAAGAATGCCAGCATGCTGATTAGGACCATGGGGAGGATGCAGTGAGCTGGAGAGAGGGGACAGAGGCAGAGGAGCAGTGGGACAAGGCCCATGCCTTGGGGAATGCCCAGGAAAGGGACAGGGTTAGGTGACAGTTGACAGGCAGAGAGTGGAGAGTTCAGAGTGGACAGGGAACCCAACAGGGCTTTGTCAGCCTCACACTAGCTGGGAGACTCAGAGCTGACAGCAAATGTTCTGTCTGAAGACTGGCTGGGAGAAAATGCTCTCAGTGAGGTGATTAGGGGCAGGATCCAACTTGTAGGAGGTTGAGGAGATGAACGGGAGATGTGGCAGGGAGGCAGCAAGGGTAGACTGTCACTCTGGAAAAGGAGGGAAGGGTAGACTGTCACTTCTTGGCAGGATGAATAGAGAAGGCAGGTCACCTGAGGAAGCAGAGTAAAGAGAAGGAATAGTCAGTCAGGAAGATAGAAGAGAGGATCATTATTGGATGAAACAAGTTCTGGAAGAGATAGCAGCAGGCTGTGGGGTGGGTAGCCAGGAAAGAAGTTTAACTGAGATTCTCAAGGGAATCATGTAAGATTCATTGTATGAATGCAGCATGAATCTTGTGGGGATTTTTAATTCATGAGGATCATTCACAGCCCTCCCTAAAGACTAGAGACTGGACGGGTTGACCTGTGGACGAGTTGACCTGTGGAATTTTGTGACTGTTGGCCTCTGCTGTGCCCTACTTCCATGGAACTGCAAGCTCACACCCAGTTCCAGAAGCTTCCCCTAGAGAATGTATAGATTGATGTCGTTTTTTGCCACACTGCATGGTATGTGGGATCTTAGTTCATCAACCAGGGATTGAACCTGCATCCCCTGTACTGGAAGCCTGGAGTCTTAACCACTGGACTGTTAGGGAAGTCCTGAGATTTGTCATTTTCTGGCTGTTTTCAAAACTAAGGGATAGCTCTACCATCCAGATAGGCTTTCTCTGACCTAAGGATGAAAGTGTCATCTGGGTATATAGAATGGCTATAGGAGAATGGCCTGGAAATAACTATTTCCCCTCGTTAGTATCCAGGGGAACAATTATGTGTTTTTCTTAACCCTTTCTCTCCCTAGATTTCAAGCTCTGGATCTGGATCCAGGGAATGGGGTGAAAGTACAAGAGTTATATGAGAAACGCATGTGTGCTTTTGTGGTTCTGAGGGGAGAGGCAAGGTTGGTGTTGGCTGGAGTGGTTGAGAAAGGCTTCACGGAAACAAGAGTGGGACTTTGAATGATGGGATGTTTGCATAGCTAGATAAGAAATGAAGTAGCATCCTAGGCTGGTGGTCAGTGTACCGGAAACAACATGATGTGTCCATGAGACAAAGAGAAGACTGGCCAGACTAGACAGGATTCTATCTGGGCGTGGATGTGATCAGGAGGGAGGCTGTAGTGTGGAGGGCTATGAAAGAAAGGCTGAAGATTGTGGACTTCACACTCAGAGTGAGTGGGAGCTACAGAAAGTTATAGAGCAGGGGTCATGTGGGCAAGTTGGTGTTTTGGAGAGAGAATTACCTCTCCTTCTCCTTCGGTTTGGCTGTAGAACTAACTTGCTCATGCAAGAGGCTTGGCCATGTTCCCTGTCCTGGTGGAATTCACCTACAAGAAGGACACCTCTTCCATTCTGTTTCCTCTCACTCTGTTAGGAAACATCCCCCAGGAGCTTGGGTTTATTCTTTCAAAGTGCAGAATGCAAGTTACTGTAAAGCTAGAGGGGAAAAACCTGTTTTTCAATTTTTCTCTTCTTCCTCCCCCTCCCCCAACATCGGTCTTTTGCCTTAGCTTTTGAGGATCTTGACGTTATTTTTCCTATTCCCATAATGAGTTTTCTAAAATCTTCACTCCTAGAAGAGAACCCCAACCCAGACTGGAGGTGGAGAGGCCAGTTGCATTCCAGTCTTTCTCTTCTTTCCTACAGGGAGATGGTATATGTGTTAGATAAACGTACCTCCACTTAACAAAATAGCTGCCCATCCCAGAGCTCCTTGAAGAAATCCTAAAATAACAATAATAGAGCATGTCCCACACTTGCGGGAAGCAAGGCTTTGTGGGGAAGGGGGTGGGGAGCAGAGAAAAGAAACAGATTTTAATGTCAGGCTGACAAGAGTTTATTATACACATCAGTGGTTAAAATAATTACTTTTTTAAATTATGAAAAAGGCTTTCTGGGGGCCCTGTTAAATATCAGCTGCAGTTCCTCACAGAAGAGTTGCTGGGGCCACAAAAGAGACACCTTGCTTTTTCAGATGCCTGTGGGAATTTTGGCAGGAGGCAGCGAAGAACGCCCACTCTCTTCCTGCCCTCACATTTTGGATTTTGGTTGCAATGCTTTGTGTGTCTTTACTGTCCTGAGGGTTTCTTCAGTTTCTCCACCTCCCATCTTGAGTTTGCTACTGCTTCTCCAAGTTCTCACCGCCCTCAGGAGAGAAGCCAGAGGGCCACAGGGCAGAGGAAGGTGCCACGTGGCATCCTTTTTCCTTTTCTTTGAAAAATGTAGGCCTTTTCTGGAATAACCAGTGTGACAGCACGCTGCTAAGACAGTCAGGGTGAGTGCAGACCTGAGACTCAGATTTCAGTTTTCCCATCCAGCCAGTGTCTTCTCACCGGAAGCTGAGAATGCTGATTGTCAGATTGTTCCATGCAGTGAAACCTGGCCACGAAGTGGCTTCTTGTTCAAGTATCAGGCCTTTTGTGACATTTTTAGACTCATCACAAAACTTGAAGAGCTCTAATAATTTAAAATCTTGACTCTGTAGGTCAGGACCAGGAAGTGGTTGCTCAGGATGTCTTTTGGTCACGTGACTGATCATGTGACCACTGCTCCCTGGTCACAGATCTCCTGCTCTCTCCTTGGAAATCTGAACCCCACTTCCTTTTAATTCTGAACCTCCTCTCTCCCTTGGCTTCTGTACCTGCCAAAAAGGGCCATGCTTGGTGCACAGCTGGAGGCAAACTCTTTAATGACTGCTCTTCCCTTCATGCCCAGGGTGATACCGAGGATTATCCCCTGAGATCAAAGGTGGATTTTGCTCTAATGCTCAGGAAGATGCCTCTATATAAAATGAAATGTTCTGGTGTAGCTTACAAGTGATTACTTTCTCCTTTTAAAGCCTGGGAGGTGGGGATGGGAGTGTCACAATTGCTCTGTCCTCCTGGCTGCCCACCTGCTTACATTCCAGTTGGCTTGGATCCTGAGGGTTTTGTTTTGTTTTTATTTTTGAGGTTCAGAAAATCCTGGTCTGGCTCACACTATTGCCCTTTCTGCCTCCTAATGGGGTTCTGATTCTCTATTGGTCTTGGTATTAATAAAAATATGGGTATAAATCCATTTTCTTCATTTAACCAGGGCAGATAAGGACTTTCACAGTCAAAAACAAAACCATGTACCAAAAACAAACAGACAAAAGGAAACCAACCAACCAAACAAAACCAAACTGGAGTGGAAATGACAGCTGGAACTTCCCAACAAAAGTAAAGAGCTTGGGTCCAACATAGTACAGGCTCATGCTCTTTGCTCCATGTGGCCTGGCTGGCACGTGGATGGGGCATCTCCAGCCTCTCTTTTTTTCATTCCAGCCCTGGTTACATCACACCTTAGGCAGCTTCCTGCAGGTGCCAGCTTCACCTGGAGGTCCTGAGACCTCACTTACCTCCATTCTCAGGAGCTGACCGGAAGGAACTTCCTGTTTCCCAGCCCAGCCCTTCCCTTGAGGGTCCCATTTCCAGACTGAATGCATTTCCAGGCCAGCCCAGCTGACCACCCCAATTGCCAGCAAATTTTTTTTTTTTTTTTTGATGAACCGGCACCTAGATACTCCTGATGGTTGATAGAATTTGTCCCCAGTTTCTTTTAATTGTATATGTATTTGTTTTCCACACTGAAAGAAGCTGAGAACATTGAAACTCTTGAGGATTTCATTCTCAGCCATGGTGAATGGAGTGCAGCTTTTTGACAGAAAAATGAGACCAGTTTCCAAAGAGCTGTGAGCATGTGTCATCTCCCTGCAGACTTATTTTTAATTTCCATCCAGCTGTAATTAGCGTGGACATCAAGCCTATGTTGGCTTTATTTTCCATAGATGTGCCATTGGGTGCCACATGCACATGTGGGCAGCCCACTCTCATGGGCAAGCTTCTGGACAAGTGGTTACAATAGGATTTTGTGTGTGACTATCTACTTCACAGATAGGTAGAAAGTACCTAGACTATGGGTGGATAAATTTGATGGAACCTTTTTTCTATCAGAATCCCCGAATATCTTTTGGATTTAGTAAAGTTAATGTAATCTGGCTTGCTACAAAACATAAATCTCCAGTTGGAGGCTGGGAGTGGAGGGAAGGGGCTCTTTGGAGGGACTATTCTCCTTCTCCTTCCTCCTAAGTTGGCACATGGATATGGCTCCCCGGAGGTGGGGGATGGGGGTGGCAGCTTTGATTTTGCCCAACATCTCTGCTAACGATGTGGTGCTCAAGTAAACATCACGATAATGGACTTCCCAGATATGTGAAAATTAGCAGCTGTTGCAAACAGCAGTGAGCACAGAAAAAAAAAAAAAAAACTATAGAGGAAGAGAGCAGGGAAGAGGAAAGAGAGGAAAAGGAGGGGAGGGAGGTCAGCAATGTGAGCAGGAAACAACAAGGATGAGGTTCCGTCTTTCAAAGCCAAATTCTTGTATCTGGGCATGCTTGCAGATGCTTGGAGCTTAGGAACCCATCTGCAAAGTCCATCAATCTGAGAAAGTCCCTGAGGGCAACCAAGGGCAGTTGTGTGGCCAGGAGTCCTCTGGGTTTCTTAGGAACAGGCTGTGCACATAGAGATGAACAGAACAGGCATCATATTGGGAGGCATGCATGCTTATGCCCCTTTTGAAAGAATGAACATCCATGACCTTCAAAATTCACCATTAGTCTTGCGATAAGATTTATGTGTTGTCAAAGGCATGGTAACAAATTATGCCTTGTCAGTTAATTGTAAGATCCTTTATAAACTGCTCCTCCATTTTATCTTTTTAGCTTCATCTATTTATATTTTTACTGGATACCCTACACCACAGGTGAGTGGTGTGGTTTATTGTTGCCATAACATCGTATTCTTTCCCTTGGAAACTCTGCCTTATGACCCCCACCCCTTCCCACCCTCCTCCCTGTCTTATTGGCCTTTGCAAGCAAAAGAGTGAAAGTGAAAGTCACTCAGTGTGACCGACTCTTTGCGACCCTGTGGGCAGTACAGTCCATAGAATTCTCCAGGCCAGAATACTGGAGTGGATGGCCTTTCCTTTCTCCAGGGGATCTTCCCAACCCAGGGATCAAACCCAGGTATCCTGTATTGCAGATGGATTCTTTACCAGCTGAGCCACCATGGAAGCCCAAGAATACTGCAGTGGGTAGCCTGTCTCTTCGCCAGTAGATCTTCCTGACCCAGGAATCGAACCAGGGTCTCCTGCATTGCAAGTGTATTCTTTACTAGCTGAGCTACCAGGGAAACCCTGGTAAGCAAAGGAGGGGCTTCCCCAAAGTCCCAGAGACTCACCCCCATACTCCTTTTGCTCTTACCTCTGTTGGGACATTCACTCCACTGTATTTTCGTTATTTGGTTCCTTGTCTGTGTCTCTCTAGCATCCCTAAGATGCTGAAATATAGGAACAAGATGGACCTCTGTTTGTTGTTTTTTTTCCCCTCTATCAATCCTATTGTCTTAAATTGTTCCTTTGATACTGTAAGAACTGAAAAAGGTTGGCTGAGTCAGGGATGGGGTGTGAATGAGTTATGAGTTATAGAGTGAAAGAGTGAAGCAATGACCAGGTGGTCTTCCTTAATGGTTCCACGCAGAGACCTTTGGGTTGATGGGCTGCTGGTGGGGCTGAAGAACCAGGCCCCAAGCTGGGTTCCTCTAGGCACAGCTCTGCTGTCCTCATCAATACACAGGCCAAGTTTCCTTCAGCCATGGTGCCTTTCTGTTTCAATCCATTTTGGCTGTGTTGGGTCCTCCTTGCTGCCTGCAGGCTTTCTCTAGTTGCAGTGGGCAGGGGCTCCGCTCTACTTATGGAACGCTGGGCTTCTCATTGTAATGGCTTCTCTTGTTGCAGAGCAAGGCTCTAGGGCTCAGAGGCTTCAGTAGTTGTGGGACATGGGCTTAGTTGCTCTGCGGCACATGGAATCTTCCTGGACCAGGAGTCAAACCCGTGTCCCCTGCATTGACAGGTCAACTCTTACCCACTGGACCACAAGAGAGGTCCCATGGTGACTTTTAAAAACCGATCTCAAGGAAACCTGCCATGATATTGATGGTCCTGGAGAATTTCAGAAGCAGACTGGTGTGTGTAGTGCTCATGGTTGAGCAGGCTGTTAAAAGTATGAAGCTGATTCCTCAGAAGGTAGTGGCTTTGAGGAGATGTGTGTGGCTGCCAGCTGATGAGGAAGGTGTGAAGTGGAAACACCCTTTAGACCCTGGAAAGCTCTAGTACCGATGTCGCCTTGTGTGTCTGGTGGGAGGGAAGACACTTGGTTTTCACACTGATGAAGGCTGGATGCGGGGTGGGGGCAGCCGTGGAGTCAAGAGGGTTGCACTGGATGAGAGCTCTCTGGTTGTTTTCAGTGGTTGGCAGCCATAGTGGTGGTTGGGCTGGAGTAGGGCGGCTGTCTGGGCCCAGCCTGTGAAGGAGGAAGGCTTAGGTCACATGGCTCATGATTGCCCTCAGCCAACCAGGCTGCTTGGGGCTGAAGGTGAAATGGTTAACTGAGGTTTCTCTCCGAGGACAGAGGACTAAGCTCTGAGGCCCTACTAAGAGCCAGAGGCTGTGCTAAGAGTCAGGAGTATAGCTGTGAGTGAAGCAGGGAGGTGCTCCAACTCAGATGGTAGGGAGAGACACACCTATCAAATAATCCCCAAACAAATGGAAAATTGCAGCAGCGATGAGGGCAATGAGGAAAGGAGAGATGGTATGAAGACATTTTGAACTAGGAGATTTTGACTTGGGAAGTCAGAAAAGGCAGTCTGAGGTCAGGTGTTTGAGCTCCTTGGAGCAGCTGAGTAAAGACTGAAGAGAAGAGGCCTGGAGCTCAGGGAGCTGCAGGAGAAGCACGGTGCTGTCAGTCTTTGATGTGATGGACTTCTTCATGGCATTTGTGCTTCCTCTGCCTGGAGATCATCTAGAACATGAAACTGAACCTTGCTTTGACCAGAACCTTGCAGGACCTTGAGGTCATCACTCTCTCATAGGTGGGCATTATGAGTTGAATTGTGTTCCCCCCACCCCAATAAAGATATGTTGCAGTTCTAACCCCTCGTATGTCAGAATATGACCTTGTTTGGAAGTAGGGTCCTCACAGAGGTAATCAACTTATGGTGAGGTTGTTAGAGTGGGTTCCAACCCAATATGATTGGTGTTTTTATACAAAGAGGACACTTGGATACAGAGGGAGACCCAGGGAGAAGTGGGCTACATGAGGACAGAGGCAGAGATTGGTGTGATGCTACAGCCAGGGAACATCTGGGCTGCCCGAAGCTGGAAGAGGCAGAGAAGGAGGGTGCGTGGCTCTGCCAGCGCTTTTATGTCAGACTTGTAACTTCTAGAACTGCAAGAGAATGTGTGGTTCTTTGTTGTGGCAGCCCTAGGAAAATAATATAGTAAGGGAGAAAGAAAAATGAAGGTTTGTGTTAGAGATTAAAATATAATAGTATATATTATTAATATTATTAATGTCGCCTTGTGTGTCTGGTGGGAGGGAAGACACTTGGTTTTCACACTGATGAAGGCTGGATGCGGGGTGGGGGCAGCCGTGGAGTCAAGAGGGTTGCACTGGATGAGAGCTCTCTGGTTGTTTTCAGTGGTTGGCAGCCATAGTGGTGGTTGGGCTGGAGTAGGGCGGCTGTCTGGGCCCAGCCTGTGAAGGAGGAAGGCTTAGGTCACATGGCTCATGATTGCCCTCAGCCAACCAGGCTGCTTGGGGCTGAAGGTGAAATGGTTAACTGAGGTTTCTCTCCGAGGACAGAGGACTAAGCTCTGAGGCCCTACTAAGAGCCAGAGGCTGTGCTAAGAGTCAGGAGTATAGCTGTGAGTGAAGCAGGGAGGTGCTCCAACTCAGATGGTAGGGAGAGACACACCTATCAAATAATCCCCAAACAAATGGAAAATTGCAGCAGCGATGAGGGCAATGAGGAAAGGAGAGATGGTATGAAGACATTTTGAACTAGGAGATTTTGACTTGGGAAGTCAGAAAAGGCAGTCTGAGGTCAGGTGTTTGAGCTCCTTGGAGCAGCTGAATAAAGACTGAAGAGAAGAGGCCTGGAGCTCAGGGAGCTGCAGGAGAAGCACGGTGCTGTCAGTCTTTGATGTGATGGACTTCTTCATGGCATTTGTGCTTCCTCTGCCTGGAGATCATCTAGAACATGAAACTGAACCTTGCTTTGACCAGAACCTTGCAGGACCTTGAGGTCATCACTCTCTCATAGGTGGGCATTATGAGTTGAATTGTGTTCCCCCCACCCCAATAAAGATATGTTGCAGTCCTAACCCCTCGTATGTCAGAATATGACCTTGTTTGGAAGTAGGGTCCTCACAGAGGTAATCAACTTATGGTGAGGTTGTTAGAGTGGGTTCCAACCCAATATGATTGGTGTTTTTATACAAAGAGGACACTTGGATACAGAGGGAGACCCAGGGAGAAGTGGGCTACATGAGGACAGAGGCAGAGATTGGTGTGATGCTACAGCCAGGGAACTCTGGGCTGCCCGAAGCTGGAAGAGGCAGAGAAGGAGGGTGCGTGGCTCTGCCAGCGCTTTTATGTCAGACTTGTAACTTCTAGAACTGCAAGAGAATGTGTGGTTCTTTGTTGTGGCAGCCCTAGGAAAATAATATAGTAAGGGAGAAAGAAAAATGAAGGTTTGTGTTAGAGATTAAAATATAATAGTATATATTATTAATATTATTATAATATTAATAAAATATATAATGTAAAAATATTATATTCCAGGAACTATTGTTATCTTATGGGGTGGATTCCACTTTGCTTTTCAGGTTTGTGTATGTGTGTCTGGGTGTGTGCACGTGCACACACGTGCTTTGCGTTTCTTTTTGTAAAAAACCAGAAGGACTGAAGTCAAATTGGGCTGCCTTGTAATCCAGTCTTTTTGATCATCAGAAAATTCGTACTGGAGAAAGGCCTTCTGAGTGCAGTGAATGTGGGAAATCAAATAGTAGATCGGGTCTGTTTGGTTATCAGAGAGGTCACCCTGGAGAAGGGGCCTTATGAGTGTAGCTAATGAGGACAGACAGCACTGGTGTTAGTGGAGTCTGGAGTGACCCAAATGCAATCATCAGGTAGCAGATGGACCATTTCCAGGGAGAAATTTGAGGTGCAGAGAGGGTATGTCTTCAAATTGTTACCTCCCAGCAATGGACAGATATTTGGGATTCAGTGTCAGGTTGTCTATTTCAGGACAAGAGGAATCTGGTCATTGTGATCCTCTTTCCTTTCCAACCCAGCTTTGGGAACTCAAAGAATACCTAGTCCACCCTCTGTCCCTGGCCCGCTCCTCAAGAGTCCTGCTTATACACTGCACTTCATGCTTGGTGGCCACAACTCCACACTGGGAAGCAATATTCATGGCGTTCCTGTGAATGATCCCATTATCCACCTGGTAAAGCTCTGTTCCCACCCACTCCATGCCACAGCACTGCAGTGGGTCTAGGGCAGCCAAGAGTGGAGAAGAGACTTGCATGATACTGTATGATATCTCTTATGCGCAATTTTAAAACAGTACAAGTGAATACACATGCAAAACAGGAACAAGCTCAGGTTTAGGGGTTTCACTGGTGGCTCACTGATAAGGTACCTGCAGGCCAACGCTGGAGATGTGGGTTCTACCTGGGTCAGGATGATCCCCTGGAGGAGGAAACGGCAACCCAGGCCAGTATTCTTGCCTGGAGAATCCCATGGACAAGAGATCCTGGCAGGCTACAGTCCATTGGGTTGCAAAGAGTTGGACACGACTTAGCAACTACACAGATATGGATGGTAGCTACTACAGAGAATTTTTCAGTTCCTTATGCTAAAAAAAATGCCCTGGTCAGTCCACCTATGGTCAGATCTCCAGCCCTTTATAAAAGGACAGAACTTTAAAATGCATCTGCTCTGGGAAGTAAGTCTCAATGACTTGTAGAGGCACTAAGGGGTAAATAATTCCTCAGATCTTTGAGGGACAGTTTTGATCTAGAGAAGGGAGAGTGCAGAGCTTGCTAGGGCAATAAAGGTCTGCACTGCAGAAGAGGACATACCAGAAGGGATAACACAGTGAAGAGAGCAAGTGTTGTTCACCTCATTTTGGGTTAACCCAGGCATGGCCCCAGGTGAAGGCGAAATTCTTCTTATTGATCCAGGCAGCTTCCCATTCCCACTTATATTCCAGGATGATAAAGATGCATCTTTTACATGGGTGTTTTATTAAACACCTGCATTCTTAGAGACATCGATGGGCCTGGATTGTTTTCTTCCTTCCTTAGTATCTGAAAATTAGGAATCACCTCACAGTATAAAATCACAAAGCAAACACAAAGATGAGCAAACCTGAAATGGGGAGTTATCCACTGAAGTCTGAATCAACTTGGCTTTAGTAGCTGGTGAGAAGGCTTTGATGTTAGGTGGCCTGGAGCTCTAGTCCCAGTGCTTGGACAAGTCATTTCCTTTTGTCAGTGTTAATGTCCTCATCTGTAACATAAAGATGGTAACTCATACCCTACATACAGTCCTTGTGCTGCTGATTAAGTAAGAACATCTGTAAGGTGTCTGTTGGTTGTTGCTGTATCTACTCTGAAATGTGGGATTTATGCTTCCTGAAGGCTGATCTCTGGGATCTAGTTTTTCTTTTTTTCTCTTTTTTTTTTTTTTTGCAGCTTTGTTAAAGTATAGTTGACAAAAATTGTACATATAGGTATTTCTTGACTTATGATATGGTTCCATCTGATAGATCCATACTAAGTTGAAAGTATCAAGTTGAATGCTTTTAATATACCTCAACTACCAAACATTGTAATTAGCCTTGCCATCCTTAAAGGTGCTCAGAATGCTTACACTAGCCTGAAGTTGGGCAAAATCATCTAACACAAAGATTTGTTGCTGTTCAGTCACTAGGTCATGTCTGACTCTGCGACCCCATGGACTACAGCACACCAGGCTTCCCTGTTCTTCTCTATCTCCAGGAGTTTGCTCAGACTCATGTCCATTGAGTCTGTGATGCTATCCAATCAGCTCGTCCTCTGTCTACCGCTTCTTCTTTTGCACTCAATCTTTCACAGCATCAGAGTCTTTTCCAATGAGTTTGCTGTTTATACCAGGTGGCCAGAGTATTGGAGTTTCAGCTTCAGCCTCTTTCCAGTGAATATTCAGGATTGATTTCCTTTAGGATTGACTCTCATATCATCTGTTGACTACTGTACTGAATGTAAAAAACAGAATGCCTGTCTGGGCAAAGAATGGTTGTAAGTTTATCAGTTTTCTCTCCATGTGACTGAGTGGTTGACTGGGAGCTGCCACTGCTTCCCTGCCCAGGATCATGAGAGAGGACATACTGCATACCGACAGCCTGGAAAAAGATCAAAATTCAAAGTACAGCATCTACTGAGTACATATTTCAGTTCAGTTCAGTTTAGTTCAGTCGCTCAGTCGTGTCCGACTCTTTGCAACCCCATGAATTGCAGCACGCCAGGCATCCCTGTTCATCACCATCTCCTGGAGTTCACTCAGACTCACGTTCATTGAGTCTGTGATGCCATCCAGCCATCTCATTCTCTGTTGTCCCCTTCTCCTCCTGCGCCCAATCGCTCCCAGCATCAGAGTCTTTTCCAATGAGTCAACTCTTCACATGAGGTGGCCAAAGTACTGGAGCTTCAGCTTTAGCATCATTCTTTCCAAAGAAATCCCAGGGCTGATCTTCAGAATGGACTGGTTGGATCTCCTTGCAGTCCAAGGGACTCTCAAGAGTCTTCTCTAACACCACAGTTCAAAAGCATCAGTTCTTTGGCGCTCAGCTTTCTTCAAAGTCCAACTCTCACATCTATATGTGACCACAGGAAAAACCATAGCCTTGATTAGACAAATCTTAGTCGGCAAAGTAATGGCTCTGCTTTTGAATATACTATCTAGCTTGGTCATAAATTTTCTTCCAAGGAATAAGTGTCTTTTAATTTCATGGCTGCAGTCACCATCTGCAGTAATTTTGGAACCCCCCAAAATAAAGTCTGACACTGTTTCCACTGTTTCCCCACCTATTTCCCATGAAGTGATGGGACTGGATGCCATGATCTTCGTTTTCTGAATGTTGAGCTTTAAGCCAACTTTTTCACTCTCCTCAAGAGGCTTGTTAGTTCCTCTTCACTTTCTGCCATAAGGGTGGTGTCATCTGCATATCTGAGGTTATTGATGTTTCTCCCGGCTATCTTGATTCCAGCTTGTATTTCTTCCAGTCCAGTGTTTCTTCAGTCCAGCATTTCTCATGATGTACTCTGCATATAAGTTAAATAAGCAGGGTGACAATATACAACCTTGACGCACTCCTTTTCC
>SJYC01107902.1:0-68356 GCA_006408675.1 Madoqua kirkii
CCCTACTTTCTTCAATTTGAGTCTGAATTTGGTAATAAGGAGTTCATGATCTGAGCCACAGTCAGCTCCTCGTCTTGTCTTTGTTGACTGTATAGAGCTTCTCCATCTTTGGCTGCAGAGAATATAATCAATCTGATTTCGGTGTTGACCATCTAGTGATGTTCATGTGTAGAGTCTTTTCTTGTGTTTTTGGAAGAGGATGTTTGTTATGACCAGTGCATTTTCTTGGCAAAACTCTATTAGTCTTTGCCCTGCTTCATTTCGCATTCCAAGGCCAAATTTGCCTGTTACTCCAGGTGTTTCTTGACTTCCTACTTTTGCATTTTAGTCCCCTATAATGAAAAGGACATCTTTTTTGGGTGTTAGTTCTAAAAGGTCTTGTAGGTCTTCATAGAACCATTCAACTACAGCTTTTTCAGCATTACTGGTTGGGGCATAGACTTGGATTACTGTGATATTGAATGGTTTGCCTTGGAAATGAACAGAGATCATTCTATCGTTTTTGAGATTGCATCCAAGTACTGCATTTTGGACTCTTTTGTTGACCATGATGGCTACTCCATTTCTTCTGAGGGATTCGTGCCCTCAGTAGTAGATATAATGGTCATCTGAGTTAAATTCACCCATTCCAGTCCATTTTAGTTCCCTGATTTACACCATCATAAAGTTAAAAATTTTTAAGTCAGGTCTGTCTGTATTTAGGTTATGCAATGTGATTTTTTAAAGGTGTACAGTGTAACATTTTAATATACGTATACATTGTGCTCATTCTCAAATGATTGTGAAATGATTCCTGCAATCAGATTAATTAACATATACATCACCTCACATGTGTGTGCTGAGTCGCTTCAGTCGTGTCTGACTCTACGACCCTATGGACTGTAGCCTGGTCCCCTGTCCATGGGCTTCTCAAAGCAAGAATACTGGAGTGGGTTGCTAGAGTGCCCATCTCCAGACCTCACATAGGTACCTTCTTTTTTTATGGTGAGAACACTTGAGACTTACTCTTATCTAATACCAAGTATATGACACAGTGTTATTAACTCTAGTCACCATGTTGTACATTAGATCCCCAGCATTTATTCATCTTATAACTGGGAGTTTGTACCCTTTGACCAACATTCCCCTCTTTCTGCCAGCCCACCCCCAGCCCTTGGCACCACGGTTTAACTCTCTGGTTCTATGAGTCTGACTTTTTTAGGTTCCATGTATGAGAGAGACCATACAGTATTTGTCTTTCTGTGGCTTATTTTGTTTAGCATAATGTCTACCAGGTTCATCGGTGTTGTTGCAAATGGCAAGATGTCTTTCTTTTTTGTGTCTGAATAATATTCCATTATGTATATGTCTTCCTTATATACAGAGGATATGTCCCGAAACCCCCAGTGGGTGTCCAAAACTTTAGAGAGTATCAAACCCTAGGTATACTGTTTTTTTTGATATATACATATCTATGATAGAGTTCAATTTATAATTAGGCACAGTAAGAGATTAACAACAATAACCAGTAATAAAATAGAACAATTACAGCCATGTGAAGTGAAGTGTCAGTCACTCAAGTGTGTCTGACTCTTTGCAACCCCATGGCAAGCTCCTCTGTCCATGAAATTTTCCAGGCAAGAATACTGGAATGAGTAGACTGAACCCATGTCTCCTGCATTGCAGGCAGATTCTTTACCATCTGAGCCAGGAGGGAAACCCCAATTATAGCAAGACACCGTAATAAAAGTTATATGAATATAGTCTCTTTCTCAAAATTTCTTGAGCAAATTTAAGACTTTTCCATCAGAAATAAACCATAATACACACTATGGCTATAGTTTTTGCAGTTTGAGGTGTGACAGCAAAACTAACACAAAATTTTTTTTCTTCACAGTTTTGCACAAATTGAAGTTTCATTCTTATCATAGGTCTTATCGACCTCAGCATATGATATTTTTTCCTCATTAAGTTGAGAACTTTCACCTTTTCACTTAAAGGAGGGCTTTATGACTTTCTTGGCATGTCTGAATTGTCAGCATCATTATTCTTGCTGGCTCTGGGGCCATTATGAAGTAAAATAAGGGTGACTTGAGCATAGGCACGGAGATACTGCCGCAGTTGATCTGATAACCAACATGGCTACTAAGGGGCATGATACACTGGACAAATGGGCAGTATGGAGTGGGATAGCAGGAGATTTTGTCATCCTATTCAGAATAGTGTACAATTTAAAACTTATGACGTGTTTATTTCTGGAATTTTCCATTTAATATTTTTGGAACACAGATGACCACAGGTAACTGAAACTGCAGAAAGTGAAACCATGGCTAATGAGAGAATGCTGTTTTTTTCTTTTTTTAAATACACACATATAGTTGATGTATAATATTATATGTTCAGTTCAGTTCAGTCACTCAGTTGTGTCCGACTCTTTGCGACCCCATGAATCGCAGCACGCCAGGCCTCCCTGTCCATCACCAACTCCCGTAGTTCACTCAGACTCCCGTCCATCAAGTCAGTGATGCCATCCAGCCATCTCATCCTCTGTCATCCCCTTCTCCTCCTGCTCCCAGTCCCTCCCAGCATCAGAGTTTATAGGTGTGCATTATAGTGATTCATAATTTTAAGTTATTGTGATTATAAAATATTAGCCATGTTCCCATGTTGTACAGTATAGCCTTCTAGTGTATTTTATACATAATAGTTTGTACTTCTTAATCACCTACCCCTGTCTTTCTTTTATCCCATTCCCTCTCCCCACTGGTAAACACCAGTTTGTTCTCTGCAGCAGTGAGTCTACTTCTTTTTTGTTATATTCACTGGTTTGTTGTAATTTTTAGATACCACATATCAGTGATATCATACAGTATTTGTCTTTCTTTCTTTGACTTATTTCACTAAGTGTACAGTAAACTGTGGAAAATTCTGAAAGAGATGGGAATACAAGACCACATGATCTGCCTCTTGAGAAACCTATATGCAGGTCAGGAAGCAACAGTTAGAACTGGACATGGAACAACAGACTGGTTCCAAATAGGAAAAGGAATATGTCAAGGCTGTATTTTGTCACCCTGCTTATTTAACTTACATGCAGAGTACATCATGAGAAACGCTGGGCTGGAAGAAGTACAAGCTGGAATCAAGATAGCTGGGAGAAACATCAATAACCTGAGATATGCAGATGACACCACCTTTATGGCAGAAAGTGAAGAGAAACTAAAAAGCCTCTTGATGAAAGTGAAAGAGGAGAGTGAAAAAGATGGCTTAAAGCTCAACATTCAGAAAACGAAGAACATGGCATCCGGTCCCATCACTTCATGGGAAATAGATGGGAAAACAGTGGAAACAGTGTCAGACTTTATTTTGGGGTGCTCCAAAATCACTGCAGATGGTGACTGCAGCCATGAAATGAAAAGACGCTTGCTCCTTGGAAGGAAAGTTATTACCAACCTAGATAGTATATTCAAAAGCAGAGACATTACTTTGCCAACAAAGGTCCGTCTAGTCAAGGCTATGGTTTTTCCAGTGGTCATGTATGGATGTGAGAGTTGGACTGTGAAGAAAGCTGAGCACCGAAGAATTGATGCTTTTGAAGTGTGGTGTTGGAGAAGACTCTTGAGAGTCCCTTGGACTGCAAGGAGATCCAATCAGTCCATTCTAAAGGAGATAAGCCCTGGGATTTCTTTGGATGGAATGATGCTAAAGCTGAAACTCCAGTACTTTGGCCACCTCATGTGAAGAGTTGACTCATTGGAAAAGACTCTGATGCTGGGAGGGATTGGGGGCAGGAAAAGGGAATGACAGAGGATGAGGTGGCTGCATGGCATCACCGACTCGATGGACATGAGTTTGATAATCAGGTTGTTTGTTTTTTTGATGTTGAGTTGTATGAGCTGTTTGTGTATTTTAGATATTAACCTCTTATCCATCATTTCATTTACCTATCATTTTAAAATCAATATCCTTTAATGGGTACTTAGGTTGTTTCCATATCTTGGCTATTTAAAGCACCTAGCTTTGTATGTGGTTCCATAAATATTTATTGAATCACTAATGAATGAGATTTAGCCAACGTTCCACAACAGTGATATCCAAATTGGTTTTTTTTTTTTTAGTAGTCAGAATCCCCCTCCCCCTCTTTCCTAAGTAAAGCTCTAGGGTAACCCCTGCCCAAACAGTAAATCCAAGAGGAGCTTCTCTTATCGAGTGCAGACAAGGGCTACCTCTCTCTGTCCCCATTCCCTTTCCTTTATCCTCAGTTGGAAACATCCTAGAAGGAGCCATCTGAAAATCTTACAGTGATGGAAGAATGGAAAACTCCAGTACAATTGGAAAGGATTTTTGCTTGTTCAGGAAGTCGGTCCTTATTACTAACTAAAAAATCTTAAAATTTAGCTGTCCTTAGTAAGGGTGGAATTTGTTGCACCTCAGCATCTGTGTCATTCTTTTTTGCATTCCTGGTAATTATTGTTATATCCCCCTAACTGAGTCAGAGACCACAACACCATTTCCTTTCCCCCTAAGTTGTATTCTCCAGCCCATAAATGAGCAATTCAATTAGAAGCTCCTGGAGGACAGGGCTCCTGTGGAATCTTGTGAGTACTTCCTGCTTGAAGGACACACAGAGACCCTCCGCCTATGGAACTGATTCTTCTTTAGATTTTTTTTTATTGTCCTAAATAGAAAGCTTCACTTGTGCTTGTAAAGATTCTTTCCTAGAACATTTATTTTGTTTTGTTTTTAAAAAGACAATAATTGGGCTTCTGTCACAATCTTTGGAAAACTATCTTTAACTCTGCAGCCTGTTCACTTGCAACAGAACATTCATATTCTTTCCTCCATATGTTCACAGAAGATAAAGCTAAAATAGCTTCAGTTATATTACAAGTATTAAAATGACAAATATGTCTGCAAATATCAAATGACTGGAATAGCACAGATTTAAATTCCACTTAGATTGGGAGGCATTATTACCGACAACAGTATTATTCCATCCATTCATCCACCCATCCAGCTAACACCAAGCATTTATTTGGTGCAAATCTAGGGACTCGGGTGATACAGACTTGCATTGAAAAAGGCCAAGGAAATCATGGCAGGGAGCAGTGTTTAATACTTAAGATTATTAGCATTTTATCTCCATTTAATTTCTTTTATTGTTTTTAGAATTAAATATAGGAAAACCAACTATATGTATCTCTTCAGTGTAGTAGACCTGAAGGCCTCTACTGGATTACTATGTAGGAGATAGTTTTCTGGCTTATAGGTGATTCCACATCATTTGTTCCTCATCCCCTAAATATTCTGTACTTTTGGACCATGACTGTCTCTTTTTAGAAACCGGGCCGTTGGAAAAGGATAGGAAAGGAGGGACAAGTCTTTAGATTTTGTTAGCAAATCCTAAAGTGATTTTTTTATGTAAAATGTTACTTGAGGTCTTTGAGTTTTCCTGTGCCTGGCGTTGTGATATGAAGACATGGCCTTTGCTACTTAAAGTACCCACGGGAAGTACTCATTCTGCCAATTACAGGCACACCTTGTTTTATTGCACTTTGCTCTATTGCACTTCCCAGATAAATTTTTCTTTTTTCTTTTTTTACAAACTGAAGATTTGTGGCAGCCCTGCATTGAGCAAGTCTATGGGTGGCATTTTTCCAACAGTGTTTGCTCACTTCCTGTCTCTGTGTCACATTTCGGTAACTCTCACAATATTTCAAACTTTTTCATAATTATTAGTTTGTTACGGTGATCTGTGATCAGTGATCTTTAATGTGACTGCTGTAACTGTTTTGGGGAGCCATAAACCATGTCCGTGTAAGACAGTGAACTTGTCAGTAAATCTGTGTGTTTTGATTGCTACACTGACTGTTTCTTCCCTTTGTCTTGCTCTCTCTTTTCAGGCCTCCTTATTCTCTGAGAATTATTTTCTGAGAATCTATTGTCAACATTATTGACATTAGACTCATTAATAACTCTACAGTGACCTCCACATGTTCAAATGAAAAGAAGAATTAATCAATATCGCAGATTTCATTATTACCTTATTTTAAGAAATTGCCACAATCTCCCAGGCTTCAGCCTCCACCACTCTGATCAGTCAGAAGCCAGCAATATGGAGGTGAGATCCTCCACCACCAAAATAACTATGAACCTCTGAAGGCTTAGATGGTGTTTAGCATTTTTTAATCACTAAAGTGCTTTTAAATTAAAGTATGTCTATTATTGTTTAGACATACTGCTATGCACGATCAATAGTCTGCAATATAGTGTGAACATAACTTTCATATGTAGTGGGAAACCAAAAAATTTGTGTGACTTTCTTTATTGCGATATTTGCTTTATTGTGATGGGCTGGAACTAAACCTGCAGTATCTCTGAGATCTGTGTGTACTACCTGGGTTATCTCACCCACTTCCTCTGAAGGTGGGTGTTGTGCTTCCAGTGTTGTAGAAGTTTGGTGAAAATGAGATATCTGGTATTGTGTCTGGCACGTGTGGATGCTCAGTAAATGAGCATCCTACTAATCCTACTGAGTATCTCTTCCTACTAATTTGTGAAAATACCAAACAAGATAATCGAGTTTTAAGAAACTTTGATAACATAGTTCAGTGCCATATTTTAAGATTCTGTTGTAACTCCTATATTTAAACCATTAAAAGCTATGAAACTTGGCCTGGGAGGACCAGGGTTCAAGAGGGTGGTCTTGAACTTAACAACGGTAATATAACATGACCTTTCATCATTCTCTTAAAGAGAATGGTGGCTCAGACAGGAAAGCGTCTGCCTGCAATGCAGGAGACCCGGGTTCGATTCCTGGGTCAGGAAGATCTCCTAGAGAAGGAAATGGCAATCCACTCCAGCAGTCTTGCCTGGAAAATCCCATGGATGGAGGAGCCTGGTAGGCTACAGTCCATGGGGTCACAAAGAGTTGGACACAACTGAGCGACTTCACTTTCACTTTTCATCCTTCTCAGTCCCTTTTACTCCCATTTTACCATCTGTCAGATGGGATCCAGGAGGGCTAGCTCTTTCTTAGCCCCAGGGAAGCCATGTGGTGTGGATGACATCGTGGGATCAAGTATTTTGAGAAGTCTAAAGCTTACAAGTGCCTACAGCTTGCTATCATCACTATTTGGATAGGTTGAAATGAAATTTGAGTCCCTCATTCACTGTTACTTTTGGAGGAGTATCTTCACACCATATTTAATGCATACTTTGTCCCTAGATCTCTGGAGATTGGCCCCCTGTAACCCTAAGGACCTGAACTATTATTGCTATATTCACAGGACATAATTTTATGTGGGGTTGGGGGGAGTAACAGCCTTTCTTTCACCTTTTTAAAACTCTAAGTTGCAAAAAAAAATTGGCCCAGACTTTCCAAAATAAATTCACCTTTGGATCGAGTCCAGGAGTGGAAAATTTTAGCTGGAAACGATGGCTTGTCAGAAAACATAGGCGTGACTGCAAGCTTGGGCATATGTACTCATCAGGGTAGGCTGGGTGTAATCTCATCCATACCATCTTCTATCCTTTCCCTGAGTCTCACTGTATAGGTTACAGGCTCCATGGAAGGAGGAAGGCAGGGGAAAATCTCAAAAACTGTCTTTTTTCCCCTGTCAGATCAGTCTCAAGGCTCTGGCTTCTGGACTGATGGGTGGCTTGCTTTCATTTTGTGGCTTTGATAGCATTTGACTCTAATTATTCCTCTCAGCTGAGTGCCCTGACATGATGGTGGTGTTGGTGGCTTTACCAGGCATAATTCCTATCCATGGAGTGTCAAAAGAAGGTACTTATTTTCAGATCAAATGCTGCTGACCTGATTAAGCCTCCTGTCTTGCCTTGAAGCAGAGGATAATCAGTTTGTCTGGCTCAGTGGCTGGTGGGACCTGGGGCTTTTTGAAGATAGTTCTGAGATTGGGTGCTGAGCCGGCCTATGTAACCATCAGACGTGTCAAGTTAGATGTACACTTTGGAGCTCTGTGTCTGGCTTCCTATGCTCTGGTCACTCTGTTCCATAGGACATTTTTGCAGATAAAGGAATCTCTGGTCCTCCTTGAATTTGCCAGTGTTTGAAGACTGGAAGCTATTTCTTCCAGGGATTTCACCTGGACAGAAATGTGTCAAGGTCAAGGTTTGGGGGTGGAGTGGGTTAGGAGAAGAAGAAATGGAAGCCTGGGGACTTAGCGGGTAGGGTGGGGGAGCATTCTGAATTGATGCCAGGGTAGAAATGCCACAGGGCTGGCAAGGAGGCTAGGACTTAACAGCTGCTGTCATAGTTGGCAAGAAAAGTAGGCTATGAAGTGAAATATTACACAGATTTGCCCTAGACTCTCAATGGAAAACTTTTCCCCCCTTCAAACAGAGGAAATAAGTGCATGGTGATGGTAATGAGAAAATAAATCATGGAAAGTGTCCTGTTTTTCTTCATTCTCATCTTTCCCTTCTTTTTCCTCTCTGCCCTTGTTTCAGGTCTCATCCAATCTGTCAACCAGTCTGGAAAGGTATTTGGAAATCTGGGCTCAGCCCTGGCAGGAGTCAGCCTGGAATACAGAATGATCTTTGCTTTTGCTTTGAATGAACAGTTTGCAGGTGTCAGTTGGTTGCTGCCTCACTCCAGCAGTGTCTTCTCTTCTGTTCATTTCAAGATAGCATTTTACACTGGCTGCAGGATAACTGGGTGCCACCACCATGAATTAAATTCCAGCAGAAGGAGAATGGGGACCCCTGTCTTCTGTGTGTGAGAGGATCTGAGAATGCTGCAGGGAATTCATAGGGAAGAACTTTGATGATAGATAGCAGGAAATCTTTCATCTGATCTGTATCTTTTTGTTGCCAAAGTGCTTCCCCATTCTGTACTCTTGTGAGGAATAAAGGGGCATATCAGGGTGGTTAAATATGCAGAAGATCCCCAACCACGTAAGCGATGAGAGGCAGAAACCTGTTTTGCTTTTCGTGGGTCAGTGGAAAGTTGAGTTGGTTTTCCACTTTTGCTTGGGAAATAGCTCCTTTCCCCCAAGGACTGGGGTGCAGGCCAAGTGTAGAAGTGTGATTTTTTTGACTGTGTATTTCTCACAGTTCAAAGATAAACAGTACCTGAGTCTGTGAGAGTTGGCTTCTATGCAGTGGAAGTGCCTCAGGGATCACAGTTCACTCTTTCACGCGCACATATTTCTTGGTTAGAGCATGTGTCCCAGAACACACCAGGCCTATGTCTGGCCCAGGTTCCTGCCTCAGGACCCATTTCTTAAATGTGGAGGCTGTTGCATTGCCTCAGCTCATTGAGATGGAGCCTTTTCCAGATTGTAATTTTTGTGAAACATCTGAATTTGCTGGAGAGGCAGGACGGGTGAGTGGATAATAACACCTTATATTCCCATGTAAAGTGTTATACTTTCCAGAGCCATTTACACATTGACTATCTCATTCTAACTTCAGAACAGCTTTTATTATCTCCATTTGACAGATGGGGAAAAAAATGGAGACATAGAGAATCTGTCCCTTGCTCAAGGTCATGACGCCAGCTAATAGCCATGCTTGCCTTTTGATCTTTCCTGTCTATTGGCCCCTTGGCTGGTGGTGGGGCTTGGTTTCTCCCCTGAGTGTGCTCACCGAAGTTTTTCCTGGCCCCCTGCTTTTGAAATGCTTCATTGGGGGAGGAAGAATGCATCTCCTGGGGCTTCTCATGTCTGTGGGACACAGTGCATGATGAATATGAAATAAAATGGAAACAGCTCCTGCTTCCTTCCCACACAGATGAGGTGAGAGTCTGCCTCTGACGTGAGAGCTAGGAATGGGGGCGGGAGGGGGGGATGGCTCTGGCTGTCCCCTTCTCCTTGCTCCTCCCCCTTCCCTTGCAGAGTGGTTCAGGGAATCCCAGGCGTGAAGCTCTGGTGAGTCAGCCCATAGTGTTCCTGCAAGACGGCTGGTGCCTGGCACCCCTGCAGGCCCCAGGCCTTCCTTCACCCTGCCCCACGCTCAGCAGACACACACATAAGGGAGGTCTGCTCAGTGACAGGCCACACGCGAGGAATGCTGCTGCAAAGCCGCCACACAGCCCCTGTCCTCGATGAGTTCCTGGCCTGGTACAGTCTGTTGCTGTCACTGCTTCCTGCATGTCATAGCCTGGGTATTGAGACCATCGGATTCCTGTTATAGTCACCTGGGCAAAGTAATTTGCCACTTTAAGCTGGGGCTCCGGACCAGGACTATCAAGTGCCACAGAACAAAGATGTGATGATGATGACAGCAGGTGGCCTTTGTGTCCACCAAAGCCAGTTTCTTCCATTCCCTGGGCAAACACCTAGACTGTACCTCTCAGCTTCCCTTATGGACAGTGTGGCCAGGTGGCTGAATTCTGGCCAGTAGAAGATGGATGAAAGGGATAAGTGACTCTTCAAGGCTGGCCTGTGAAACCTCTGGGACCGTGCCCCACATGCCTTGCCCCTCTTTTGGCTTGAATCAGCCAGTTATAGTCATCGTTGGGACTGTGGGTTGAAGGTGCCAGAGTCACAAGGAGGAAGGAACTGTGGTCTCCACAACCCTGTGGATGGGCACAGACGATGGGCCTGAAGATTGCCTTGAGCCCCTGAAGATCTGGGTTTTCTCTTGTTTTCCTAATAAGCCAGTTTTATGAATAGAGTTGCTGGCTTGAGTCAGGAACGTAGAAGCAGTCTGGATGAGACAAGTGAGGCTGTGGAATTTCTTGGGCTGCTGCTTCTACTAGACTCGTGCTCGGGCCTGGAGCCACCACTGGTGTGAATATGTAGGTGGTGAGGGCCTGTAGTCCCCACTTCCGAGAGAGGAAGTTAAGCCTGAGGCCTCTGAGGACTGCCAGAGCTTGGTGGCAGGCGCTGGTCTGGAATAATCTGGGCTGGAGCCAGTGCATGGCAGACCCTGCCAGGCCTGGGTGGCAGCTGCTTCAGCCTCTCCGAGACCTAGATGCTGGGTGCCCAGCCTCCCTGGGGCATGGCCAGCAGGCTAAGGTGGTCAAAGATGCCCCAGATCCAACAGCCCTTGGCTCTTCCTCCTTTCCTACACCAGCCAGCTTGGACAAGCCCCTTCTCTAGCTCTCAGCATGATTCTTTTCCTGCCCAGTGGGCTGGGTGTGCACGAGATGATTTTGGATATTTCGGAGTGTGAATTTTGAAAACTTTAGTGTGAACCGTACCCCAGGGATTTGAAGAGTTCTTGGGCCATGCCGCTCCCTCCTGGATTCCGATGCCCTGCCTTAGGATAGCTGCTGTGGCAGTAGCTGAATAGCGCTGCAACTTTTCCCGTGATGCCAGATCAGTAACTGCCAGCTTTTAAAATATCTACACTCTCTTTAAAAGAAATAGAAGCATCTCATCCCCAGCCCGGGCCTCCATGGACTTAGATATGATGGTGTCCTCAACTGTGAGAGGAGAGATGTCTCATGTTTCCCCAGTCTACTTATCTTAGTTAACAAGCATACACACAGCACCGTCTAGGTGTGATACACTGTTCTCAGAACCTTCTGTGTATTAACTCACTGAATCCTCATAACCTGATGAGACAGGTACTGTCATTATCCTCATATAACTAGGGGGAACGCTGAGGTCTAGAAAGACTGAGGAACACGCCCCAAGTCTCTTAGCTAGTAAGTGGTCAAGCTGGGATTTGAACCCAGGGAGTCTGACTTTGAAGTCCACACCCTGTGACATACAACCCCTTTTATGTGCTCCTTCAAAGTCCCTCAGAACCTGTAACCTGTGCTCATGGTGGTTTTGCCCTCCTGCTTCAGAATCACTGCCCTAAATGGCCTCGTCTTGGCCAAACCCCACTGAATATATTTTTTAGCTGCTTCCTTCTGTAAAGTTTCCCACGTGTTTGCCTCCTTGGGAAGCCTGTACGTAGACAAATGGTTACATAGCCAGGCCCCTGGCCAGGACTCCCAGTCCTGGAAGTGACAGCAGAAGGCTCTGGACTCCGCGGCTCTAGCCCGGCCCAGAGTGTGCCCGGGGCCTGGGGCACTGCTGTCACCGGGATTTACAGCTGTTGCTAACTGACATCTTGTTTTTGGCAAGCCGATCAGTGAAGCCCAGGCCTGACTGAGATGTCATTGTTTGCCATCCCCTTACCCCCAAGGGAATTGGGGTGCTTTATTGCCCAGCTAACAGGCCTGAGTTGTCTGCCAGGCGGGGGTGCTGGGAGAGAGGGGGAAGTGTGTCGTCTCTTTTCTCTGCTTAGCATTTGGTGGGAAAACCTGCTCCAGCTTCTTGCCCACTGCTCTCGGCATTCAGCCGTCCTCCAGGTTGCGGCTCCCTTTTTCATACTTTGAGAATGAAGGGAGAGGGGAGAGCAGTTAAAAGCAGTCTCACAGACCGGGATGCAGTTTGCATGTCTGCCATGTACTATAAATGTGTGACTTTGGGCACAGTGCTGGTTCTCTCTGTGTCTCAGTTTCTTTATCTGCAAAACAGGCACAAAGAGTGCTACCTCCTAGAGTCATTTTGAGGACCAAAGTAATACACAGTGGCTGTAAGGTGACTTAGCACAGGGCTGAGCCATAACAACCAGAAGCCAAAGAAGGGACTGGGGTCAGACTGCCTGGATCGAAACCACAGCCCCATTACTTACTGCCTGTGTGACCTGGTGTAAGTCATTTAATGCCTCTCTGCCTCAGTTTCCTCATTGGTAAAGGGGGGATAATTAAAATACGTAATTTACAGCATTGTTCTGAGGATTACATGGACTAGTATTTGTAAAGTACCTAGAACAATGCCTCATACCTATCAAATGCTATCTAAGAATTAAAATAAATTTTTTATTTGGCTCCACCATGCAGCTTTCAGGATCATAGTTACCTGACAAGGGATTGAACTTGTGCCTCTGCCGCGGAAGTGCAGAGTCCTAGCCACTGGCCTGCCAGAGAATTCCCTAAGTATTTGTTAAATAAAATATATAAGTTCTCAATTTATGTTGGCTGTCATTTTTATTCTATTCTCATTACTATTAACAACTTTATCACAGCCCCACAAAGGAGGCAGGACAAATACTATTATTTCACTTTGCAGGTGAAAGGTTAAGTGAGAAGGGCAGATCTCCTATTTAGCTCCCCCTCTGTCACTTGTCTGAACAATTACATTTTCTGGATGAGCTGTGTCCCCAGGCGCTCCTGTTAACTGCTAGCCAAGTCTATTCACGCTGTTCTCCTGCTGAATGGCTCTAGTGGAGGTGGCTGCAGGGAGTGGCCTTCAGAAAAGTCTTCCCTCCTTAGTGACTCCTGTGAGGCTCTTGGCTAGCTGGCCCTCGCTGCTCTCACTTGATATCTGCAGTCCCTTCACGGTGTGTCACTGCCATGGCCTGGGTACACTGTCCCTCAGCCCAGACTGACCCTTCACTTCTCCATCCATCGAAGCCCTCCTTCAAATTATAGCTCAAATGCCCCCTCCTCCTTGCTCCTAGAGAGTCAGGCTGTCCACCTCTGGGCTCCCAGCTGCGTGGCTCTAGAATTCCAGATGCATTACAGATTTGTTTAAGAGACAGTCAACTTGTCCAGGCCACTTTCTTTCCTTGATGGGAAGGAACCATGTGTCATTTATCTTGGTATCCCCCATTCCCCACATGCCTGCCTTCTTGAGCCTGGGAGAACCCGTGACACTTGGTTAATACTCAGAGATCCTGAATGGAGGCATAATGATGAGAATGACAGCACTGTTGCTTTGTATCTGCAATACACATGATTTCAAGGCTCTCACACCTTTGCATTTTCAGTTCAGTTCAGTTCAGCCGCTCAATCGTGTCCAACTCTTTGTGACCCCATGAATCGCAGCACGCCAGGCCTCCCTGTCCATCACCAACTCCTGGAGTTTACTCAGACTCACCTCCATTGAGTCAGTGATGCCATCCAGCCACCTCATCCTCTGTCGTCCCCTTCTCCTCCGCCCCCAATCCCTCCCAGCATCAGAGTCTTTTCCAATGAGTCAATTCTTTGCATGAGGTGGCCAAAGTAGTGGAGTTTCAGCTTTAACATCATTCCTTCCAAAGAAATCCCAGGGCTGATCTCCTTCAGAATGGACTGGTTGGATCTCCTTGCAGTCCAAGGGACTCTCAAGAGTCTTCTCCAACACCACAGTTCAAAAGCATCAATTCTTCGGTGCTCAGCCTTCTTCACAGTCCAACTCTCACATCCATACATGACCACAGGAAAAGTCGGCAAAGTAATGTCTCTGCTTTTGAATATGCTATCTAGGTTGGTCATAACTAGCATGAGGTGGCCAAAGTACTGGAGTTTCAGCTTTAGCATCATTCCTTCCAAAGAAATCCCAGGGCTGATCTCCTTCAGAATGGACTGGTTGGATCTCCTTGCAGTCCAAGGGACTCTCAAGAGTCTTCTCCAACACCACAGTTCAAAAGCATCAATTCTTCGGTGCTCAGCCTTCTTCACAGTCCAACTCTCACATCCATACATGACCACAGGAAAAGTCGGCAAAGTAATGTCTCTGCTTTTGAATATGCTATCTAGGTTGGTCATAACTTTCTTTCCAAGGAGTAAGCGTCTTTTAATTTCATGGCTGCAATCACCATCTGCAGTGATTTTGGAGCCCGAAAAAATAAAGTCTGACACTGTTTCCACTGTTTTCCCATCTATTGCTGACTCACAGAGCTGTCTTCAGTAAGCTCGCTCATCTCCTGGGCCTCAGCCTTTCCACCTGTAAATGACCTGCAGTCATCCTTATCCCACGGATCTTATGGAAGTGAGTGCTTGCTATCTGAAGAATGTATTTGGAAGGGAGCTCTACACATACAGAGAGCATCATTGTTTTACATATCTTGCCCTTGACCTCTGCAGCCCATCGCCTGGCCAGACGGGGATAGCTACAGGAGAGCACAAGCCTGGGGATGACTGATAATGCGTGCCTTACGTGGTTGTGTAATGCATGGTAGAAATGGAGAGCTATAAAGACTTATGATGTCTTGTGTCGCTACAGGGAGAAGTGTCCTCTTCCTGCATTACTGATCACTGATTGTGAGGCTAGGCCCCCCAAGGAGCCATCCAGTACACAGGTAAACCCTGTTGTAAGAAGACTCAGTAACAGAATATCTAAATCAGCACAACAGTGGGGGATCATTACTGTAATCAAAATGATTATTCAAAAGAAAGGATCCATTGGCCTTTCCCTAAGTAGGGACCCATGAATGTTTATGGGTTGAAAAATTAAAACATACATGAGCTTGGTAAGGAAAGGGGAAGGCAGAAGACCCTAAAGCTGTGATGTTAGTGTTTCCTGTTGGGGTAATGAGAAGTGAAGATAAAACACCTCTGAGAAAGTGAGTCTCTCTGGAAATTAATCTGAATTTGCACACATTTTGTTTACAGGTACATGTTTCAGAAGCAGGTCTGTGGTTTTAACAGAGGGACTCCAAACTATGTTCATTTCACAAAATGAGTTATTCTATAAAGCATTGATTTGTAAACGTTTCTTTTAATTTGGTTGCACTGCACAGCATGTATGATCTTAGTTCCCCAGACCAGGGATCGAACCCTGCCCCCGGCATTGGAAGTGTGGAGCTTTAACCACGGGACCACCGGAAAGCCTGGTTTGTGAATTTTTGCATTTCTTGAAACAATAAAATGACTCCTCTCCTTCCACCTTTCTCCCCTGCCCCCCAAAGGGGAAAGCATCATGCTCGATTTATGCTCTTTTAATTTTACCAAGCAATGATTTAGAAAATAAATTTACCATTGTAATTACTTCATAAACAAACAGAGCATTTTCATTTAGTGATTGGATAAGCATTTATTGAGAGCTGGTATGCTCCAAATGCTATGCTAAGTAGTGGCTGTTTAATAGCAAATGAGACGTAAATGGCCCCTGATCTAATGGGACTTAAAGCTGAGTGGGGGACTGACATAAAAGAAGCCAGTAAATAAATAACATGTTCTAAGAAGGGGTTTGAAGAAACACAAGGGGCTAAGATTGAGGTGAAGAGAGGAGGTTGCCTTCCACTAGTATGTTCTGGGAGGGCCTCCCTGTGGAAGGGACAATGAAACTGAGACACAGAGGGAGAGAAGGAGCTGGAAGTGGGATGTATGATGTGTTCCAGGCAGAGGAAACAGCATGTGCAAAGGCCCTGAGGTCGGAAAGGACTTTGTGGGTTCAAGATAGAAAATTAAAAATATAAAGACAAGAGGACTTCCCTGGTGGTCCAGTGGTTAAGAATCCACCTACCAATGCAAGGAACACAGGTTCAATCCCTGGTCCAGGAAGATCCCATATGCACTGGGGCAGCTAAGCCCGTGCTCCCCAACTGCTGAGCCGATGAGCTCTAGAGCCCTCAAGCTGCGGCAAGAGAAGCCACCACAATGAGAAGCCCAAGCGCAGAAACAGAGTAGCCTGCTTGCCACAACTAGAGCCTCTCGCAGCTACAAAGACCCAACGTAGCCAAAAGTAAATAAAAAATGGAAAAGTAAGGCATGTCACAAAATAAAGATGGCCCTTTAAGTTAAATATATTCAACATTATGAAAAACTCAAAACCATGTCTGACTGTCTGTCTTTGTCCCTCCCTCCCTGCCTAGTTTTATTGTGGCCTAGTAAAAAGTTTTCTTGGCTAGCACTGTTAAAGAGGTGATGTGCTTTCCAGGTGGAGAGTGCAGACTATATGGGGAGGAGCCTGGCAGAATCCAGGTTAAACTTAACAGATGACCTCTCTGATCTGGGGATGGGCCTTGAGGCTGTTGAGTTTGTCCTAGAATCTCGTGGCATTCTTGGAGTCTAATTTCTGTGTCCCTAAAACCAGGGCAGACCTGAAGCATTGCCACTGGACTGACAGTATTAATATCTGTGACATCTGTGAGTCAGCGGGTCGCTGCCTCATGGTCTGTGTGTTTGGGTGGCGCTGATGGACAATCACTAGGCAGTTCACCTCTCGGCCTCAGGGTTTCCAGCCCTTTCAGCTTCCTTCCCAGGTTTTGTTGTTTTCCCTGAAACAGGTTGGAATTGTTCCCTGGCAGAAAAGGAGACTGGGCTTCACAGAGCTGTGAATTGAATGAAGAACTCATTCACTCAGTTAACAAATATTTTTGAGTGCTGACTGTATGCAGTTGTGTACGTGACTTCATTGGCCTCCCTTGATCTGCACTCTGTCGTCCTTTGCTGTGGACTTTCCCCGTGTATGGGCTGCCAGACGGAAGCTCTGCCAGGAGGAAGCTTCTCTTGACTGTCTTTTCTGACTCCTTCAGCACCTGGTGCCCTTTGACACCGCCAGGAGGAGTTGGAAAATCTTAAATTATGTCACCTGCTTTCAGATCCTCAGGGAAATCAGTGTCCTTAAGTACATGGTTGGTTTTCTCTCTGATCAATTCCAGGTCTTCCTCTTGGAGGAAAACCCTCACCTCCTGCTTTCATCTATCCACTGTCCCTCGCTGTCATGGAGCTTCTGAGGAGTGAGGGGAGCCTGCTGTCTCTCACAAAGACTTGGCATCTTCTGGAATTTTCTAGGAGTGTCAGTCAGCTGTCTCCATAGAAACAGACTAGTATATTCTGAGGAGTTGGCATCTCTTTCAGAAATAAAGTCTGAATGGTGAGGGGATGAAGATGGGATGGAGAAGGACCACACATAGATGGATTCTGAGTGCCTCTGCTTTACTCATACCACCTGGGCTTCACAGCTCTCGAAGGAAGGCCTGTCACCATCCTGCAAAACAGGAAACTGTGTCTCAGGAAGTGAACCACGTCTCCTCAGATCACTCAGCTTCTGTGGTGGAACCAGGCTTTGAGCTGGGTCTCTTGGGTTCTGGAGCCTTGAGTGTACATCACACCATGGTGCCCCCTTTCCTGAGCTGAGAGCTCTCACTGGTTCCTGATGAATAATGGCATTTTGTGTGTGTGTGCATGTGTGTGTATTTGTGTGTGTTGGGAGTGGGAGAAGGTTGCTTACTGTTTATCAGCGTGGCCTAAGCCATCTTGTTCTCCCACTGCTAACTCTTGCCTTCTAGTTCCACTTTCCTTCCTTCTTGCTGTCTTTCCTCACCACATAAACTGCCCTTCTCTGCTGACTCAGTTATTTCCTCTTGCTCCTGTTTTTGAGACAGGATGGGGTCTCATGGTGTGGGACAGGTCGAGCAGTGTTAGCTGAAGGCACACTGAAGTCCGTAAAGCCCACCTTTACTGCCCGTCCTCCCTCTCTGCACTTTGTCCCTGGAGCCTCTCACTTCGAGGCACCCCGAACCCCTCCCTACTGGGAGGAGGCACACGGGCCTGACCTGTCAAGGCCGTGACCCACATTCTCAGCAGAGTCCCACCTGTTCAAATCCGGTTTTCCGTTTTTAATCTGGAAAGTGCCTTTTGAAGCCTGCAAACCCTCCTTTCCCCTCCCTCCGTTTGTACTCATGTCTTATCCACCTTCAGCTGTTACATAGAGGCAGCATTAGAATTCTCAGGAAGGGTCGTTTCTCCAGTTTTCAAAGGTCAAGGCCAATGCCATGGTGATAGTTCGGCTGCCCCAACCTGTTCAAGGTCCTTGAGGGAACAGATGGGGCTCCCAGTGTGTCCTCCACCCGCCCCCAGCACAGTCTAGACCCAGATGAGGATGACGTTGCTGCTTGAGGGAGGAGGAGCTTAATCCTCTGTTTGCCATCCAAAGAGCAGCTTCTCTGGCCCATCCCCAGGGTATGTCTGTGTCATTGGGCCCAATGGTAAAGAATCTGCCTGCAACGAAGGAGTCACAGTAGATGAGGGTTTGATCTCTGGGTTGGGAAGATCTCCCGGAGGAGGGCATGGCAACCCACTCCAGTATTCTTGCCTGGAGAATCCCATGGACAGAGGAACCTGGCAGGCTACAGTCCATGTGGTCACAAAGAATCAGACAGGACTGAAGTGACTTCACACTTGCAGTGTCATTGAACTGGAAGGAGAGCAGGTCCTGTGAGTTAGGGAGCAACCCTTAGACACCAGACACTGGAATCTCAGTCCATTCATCAACCATCTCTCTACCTATTTGTCATCTATTTTTTTCTATCTGTCTTCCCATGGCACATATGTGTCAACACAGATGCACCCATAGTTTGGAGCATTTTGCTTGTGTAAGAAAAGCAGTGTTGGCTTCCCCTTGAAGCGTAATGGTCTTTGTGCATACTATAGGTCCCACCGAACACAGTATGTCCCTTCTGTCTGAGATCTTTAATCTGTCTCGACTTCGGGAGGAGGATCCTGAGTCTTGTTTCCTACTGGCTCGTGTTTTCAGTGGTGATGACGCCGTTCAGTCTGCTGAAGCTGTCTGTGACTGACAGTCACATCTTTTGCTTCTTCCTCTGTGATGGGAAAGGAGGCAGCTGAGGGGCTCAGTACCCACTAGCTTGGCTGCTCCCACAAGCTGGTCATTACATTTTTGAGCAAATGACATTCCAACTGTGTAAATGTGTCTGTTAACTAACTAAGTAAGCAGAGGACAGGGCCGAGATGCCTGTTATCACAGGGCAGCTCTATGGTGACTGGCCTTTGTGACCAGCTCCAAGTTGTATACCTTGTGGACACTGAAGAAGAGGCTCCTTCTCTGCAGGGCCTGCAGAGGCTGATGGCTGGTTGTCAACAACCCTTTTAGGGCAGCGTTCATTGTTTTGGCCAATTTACCAAGATTCTCAAATTTGCAAATCAAGGCTGTGGGTTTATAGGGTTCCCAGCTTTAGCACTACTGGCATTTTAGATCAGACAACTCTTTATTGTGGGGGCTATTCCGTGCATTATAGAATGTTTAGTGGCATTCCTGGCCTCTACCCACGAGAAACTAATAAAATCTCATTGCGGGTTGTGACAACTAAAATGTCTTCAGATATTACCAGATGCCTCCCACCCCCCACCTCCAGGGCAGAACACCCCTAACTGGGACCCACCAGGTTAGAACATGAGAGAAGTTCCAGGCATTTGGAGGAGCTAATGGTATCAGAGTGTTTACGATGGATATATAATGTCGGGATGCCAGTTCATCCTGTTACAAGAATTAAATGTTAGTCCAAAGTTTGAAAAAAGGGTTTATTAGCAATAGGTGGAGAAGACCTGAGGCATCCATTCCCACCAAAAGAAATCCTCACCTGCAGGCAGGGCTGAGCTGGGCACTGTCATCATATGCTTTGAGATGTCCCTCTTTCCTTGCTCTCTTTGTTGCCTCTCCCAGCCTCTTACTTTTTGAGCTTATGTTAAAGCATTGAATCTGATTGAAATCTATTCTAAGTGATTGACTTTTTTTTAATTGGTGCATAGTTGCTTTACAATGTTGTGTTATTTTCTGCTGTACAATGAAATGAATTAGCTGTATACACATACATATACATATACATGTATACATACATATACCCTGTCCCTCTTGGACCTCCCTCCTGCCACACCCCACCCCATCCCACAATCTAGGTCACCACAGAGCCCTGAGCTGAGCTTTCTGTCCTCAGGTTCCCTCTAGCTAAGTGATTGACTTTTAAATTTTGTGCTGATTCATTATTGTGTTGATCTTACAGTTTCATTGTCAGAGGGTAAACTGTTCTTCTTATTTTAAAGTTTTTTCTTAAGGAGGATATCAGTGGAGGTTGGAGTGCTGACATCCCTTTAAGTCATATCCCCAAGGTGTCCTGTGGACCATGGGAAGAGCTGTTTAGGCATCTGCCCATCTTAGTTTCATCAGATCTTTCCCACTCTTGAGAAAGCAGCACCTGGCACTTGGGAAATGTGTTCTGAGTGGATGGGTAGATGGATAAACTGATGGTGGGTTGCATTTGAAAGATGTCAAATGCATCTTTCAGGGGTCACACAAAACTCAGGGGTCAGGGTTTTGTCTAAAAAATATTTCAAGGTGTGGTACATCTGAAATATATGTGCACAGTACGTAGTTTTTATACACATGTAGCATGTGGTGATGGCTTGGAAGAAGTCTCCTCTTCCTCCTTTGCGTTTTAGATCAAACAAATCATGGCCCCCTGGAAAACAATTAAAATACTCAAATTGCCTGTCCTGAGTGCACACAGGGCTTATTTGCTGAAGTCCCTTCCCAGGGATCACAGTCCAAGGCAGCGGAATCCGAATTCACACAGTAACAGCATTCCTTGGCTGCTTCCTGTGTCTCTGATGGCACTGTGGGCTGCCTGCCAGAGAGGAAGAGAGGGAGTGGGGCTGGTGGGCTGAGAACTGTGGCGAGGTGCTCTAGGTGCAGGAGACACACCCTCAAAGCTGGGAGCAGCCGCTTCCTCACTCCTCTGGGAGTTCAGAGTAAGCGAAGTGAGGCACCATCATTTCTGCCTGTTGGCTGCTTAGGGAACTAACTACCTGGAAAGCTGGCAGAGCTGGTATTCCTCTAGGGATTTAAGGATACCCTGAAGACCCCCTCCTGCCAGGAGTGGCTTGGGAAGAAACACTGGGGAACCTTCTTCTGTGAGTGAGTGAGAAGCTTATGATCCTGAGAGGTATCTGAGAAGGATGCTGAGAAAATGAAGTTCACATCTGAGATAGAAATCTGTGGCATTTGGATGGATGATGTCTTCGGTAGGGCCCTGCCCACTGAGTGCCAATAATTCACACTCACTAAAAGCCAGTAGCCTTCTTTCCCCTCCCTTGTTTGCTAGTGTCCCTCTGGGAAGGACATACTGTACCCTGATAAGACCTCGACTTTGTGCATTGATTCATGTATCTACTCATTCACTCAGTAAGTGTGGGTGATAGTTCATGCCATTTCTGTCTGTCATGGCAGTGCAGTTATGAAGAAAACTGCTCAGCTTCCTGCACACCAGCACCTTGCATGGAGCTCAGGATTGTTCCAGCTGTTTGTTCTCAGAAAAAATCCCAAGTGGTATTGGTAGAGCAGGTAATTGGCTGTGATTCATAGAAAGTTTGCTTACTCTGCATTTTTGAAATGAGGAGACTGAGGCTTTGTAACTTGCCCAAGGTCAGCCTGCTAGTTAAGAGAAAGAGCTAGGATTGGGACCCATTTTCACAGTTACACATTGCCTTGGGAAGCAAGGCACACCCTCAGGGAAAGTTAAATAACAACAGGAGTTACATAACCCAGGACAGTAATGCAGGGGATGTCACGGGGCAGACAGGGATGAAATGTGAGATGGCATGGAAAAACTAGTTGTCAGGGGAGATCAGAGGGTAGAATTTTTCTTAGAGGTCTGGGTCATCTGGGAGATTTGGAGGAGGGTATAGAGTTTGAACTAGACCCTGAAGAATGGGTAGGGTCTGAAGGGCTGAAAACAGCAGGGCTATACAGATGGAATGAGAGCTTCTTTCTTATGAACTAGTGGTTCTCAAACTTGTAAGTCTCAAGAGTAAAATTTAAATGCTTTCAACTTAAATATTTTAAAATTACTGAGGACTCAGAGAGTGTTTTTTGTTTTTGTGGGTTAGATCTGTCAATATTTACCACATGAAAATTAAAACCAATACACTTTAAAATTAATTAAAAAGAAACTCATTTCATGTTCACATAAAAGCACATTTTTGTGAAATATTAACTAGATTTTCCACAACAAAAATCTTAGCAGCATGACATTGTTTTACAGTTTTGCCAGTCTCTTCAGTGACTAACTTAATAAAAGTCAGCTGGATTCTTCTCTCCGCTTCTACATTGTTGCCATATCACATGTCACATCGTCCCTGGAAACTCCACTGGACACTCCTGAGAGTACAAGAGTGAAAGAGACCAAAAAGAATGTGTTTGTATTATTCCAAAGATAATTTCGACCTTGCACATCAACTGAAAAAGTCTCAGGAACCCTTGGTGTGTTCATTGCTAAGTCGTGTCTGACTCTTTTGCTTCCTTGTGGACTGTAGCCTGGCAGGCTCCTCTGTCCGTGGGATTTCCCAGGCAAGAATATTGGAGTGGGTTGCCCCCATGCCCTCCTCCAGGGGATTTACCAGACCTGGCATTGAATCCACATCTCTTTTATCTCCTGCATTGACAGGTAGGTCCTTTATCACTAATGCCATCTGGGAAGCCCCAGGTACCCTTCAGTTCAGTTCAGTCGCTCAGTCATGTCCGACTCTGCAACCCCATGAATCGCAGCACGCCAGGCCTCCCTGTCCATCACCAACTCCCGGAGTTCACTCAGACTCACATCCATTAAGGATCCCCAGAACACACTGTGGTAACCACTGCTAGGAGCCAAGAAAACTTGTATGTAGGCAGAAGAGGGTGCTGAACTCAGGATGATAGTCTTGATGAGTCTCCCCTGGGAAACAGGAAGAGCCCAGAAAGCAGATGGGAAAACATCCTTTCACTTCTGGAATGATTGCATGGTCTGACTCTTGAGTCTGAGTGTACTAACCAGGTGTGACTCAGTGCTGGTGACAGATTTGGCCTGTTTCCACTTGGAGTCCTAATCTCACCTTTTGTGTGTAACAAAGGCACCTCTTGGCTTTCTTCATAGAAGCCTAGGGATGCACTGTCGTTGGTGAGAAGCTGAGTTCACAGCATATCTTCTCCATCTCCTGACAGTGGGAAGCAAGCCATGTATGAGAGATGACTTATACCCTCTTGGAGTTTTCAGTCCACATGGTTTACACATGTGGTTTCCCACTCCTGGAGATTCTCGGGAGAAAACTGTGAGTCCCCCCTGTTAAAATATGCAATGTGGAGAGAGGTCCCTGTGAGCCCAGAGCTCAGTTCACATGTGTTTTCATGGTAGCCATCAGAGGGTACCTGCATGAGCTCCAGGAATCTTTCAGAGTCTGAGGTTTAAGTATTAATTTTCAACACAGATGTGCTTCTGGGCTTCTGGGCTCTAGGTGAAGTATGCATTGCTTATTGCTATCCTTTGGGAAGGGACTGTCCTTTTTCCCAACTGGTTTGCTCTGTGGTTGGTTACAATTTACCATTCACTTCTGCCCACTGTGGATTTTCTCCTGTTCAGGACAGCTTACTGGTTTTGAGCTGAACATTCCAGCACATGTTCTTTTATTTTTCTCATTCTGTGATGACATGGCCTGTTCTTATATTCTTTTAGGAGATCCTGATTTTCGTTTTTGTTTTGTGAGCAGTTTAAACAGTTTAGGATCTCCAGTTACCACTGCCTGGCTTCAGCTACTGGAAGGGTGCTGGGATCTCCACTGCCTAGTTTTGCTTCTCAGATCTATTTAGTCACACAAAATATTACTGATTTAATGAATCTGATACATCCTGGGAGCCTTTGGCTTCTGACAGTGGTGCCTTGTACTTCAGCCCTGTTTCCCCAAGTGACATGGGGAGTCCTTGTAGGGCGGCTGTAGGGCAGTGGAAAGGAAATTGGAACTGGATTCCAATGCTGATTTTCCTGTGTGTTGTCTGGGTGACCGTGGGCAAGTCACTTCACCTTCCTGAGCCTCACTTTCCTCATGGGAAACAGGTTTAAGAATGCATGTGAAGGCTTAGTATTGTCAAGCTCTATTCAGTTTAAAATTTGGCCTTATTTCTTATTATTGTTAACGGACCTGCCATTCACTGGGAAAATTTTCTAGGTGATGATGGATGCCTGGATGCATGTCATTGTACAGTTACTTACCTGCCTAAGGCGAAATTAATTTTCTATGACTGGACATGGTTGATCTTTATTAGGCTGGTAGTGCTATCTTCTCCTGAGAAGAGAGTTATGTGTATATTAAGAATGGTTTACTCACACATGTAGGCTCTAGTTATTTATTCAGTGTGTGCCAAGTGCAAGGTGAAATGGGAGATAAAACTGTTTGGGAGTCCTTTCATGAGCATGAGCTGTGTGTCAAGGACAGAAAACAAGCAATGGCAGAATGCTTTGTATGCTCGTCCAGTGAAAGCTTGGCAGTAAATGTGAGCCGGTGTCTCTAATGGGAAAGATCACTGGTGCATTATTACCAGTGGTCTAGGAGGAGGGGGGGAGGGGTATTGAGCCTTGCCTTAGGGGATAAGAGGATTTGGATTGGGAGGGAGGGCATTCCCAGTAGCTTAGAGGATTTAGCCAAGCTTTTGTGCAACATCTGTCAGTCCGTCCAGATGCGTGGGTTGTCAGTTGAGCCGTGATGATGCTGCTTCCTTGCTTTTACAGCGGTCTGTTCTCCTTGGCTCCATGCTTGAGCGTGCATTTTCACACTGTATCAGAACTTGGGTAGCCAAGAAGGATGCACTATTGATGGTAAATCCCTGATTGGTCTAAACTAGGTGAAGGGAGGTGTATTATGTAAACACCATGCCTTGTGCTCTAAGTGTATTTTTTAAAGTGTGACTTCACATCCTTTCTGAAAGCCTTTTGTAGTCCATCAAGGGAGTGAAATGATGGATGAGAAGCTTTTCCACATAGATTAAAGGCACTTTGGGTTTTTGCTTCAAAGGGCAAAGAATCAAGGTTAGGGTAAAGAGACATCTCTCCCTCCTGATTTCTGGGTAAAGTTTTTAACCAGGCCCTAATTGCCTGCTTGTTACCTAGAGGACCAGAAACTTCTCTAGATGCTGGTCTAGAAAACCCAAGAATAGCAATGCAAACAGTTTCAGTTGTGGTTAACCAGTGGTACCCCACCCGCAACATACCCCTCTCTCAACACTCCCACACCAGACGCACTCACTCAGTCTTCACATGACCCTGTTATGCACGTAGCTACCTTTGATGGTGGCAAGTGAGCTATGGGATGGCATTTTATATTAGAATTGTAACGTTCACATTTTAGTCTTACCTCTTAGTCATAGACTTCTGGAATATTCACCCTGGAAGAAACCTTAATGATAAGCCTCTTGTTTGACAAACAGGGAACTGAAGAGTCTAGATTATCCAACTCAAGTCCAAGTCCTTCTTCACCAGTTCATGGTATTTTTTGCAGGATATGAGAAAGAAATAGCGACAACTATGACTTATTGCGGTCCTGTATGAAGTGATTCTCATGCCTCACGTCATTTATTTCTTGTAATGACTGTGTGAGGGGGTATTATTGTCATCCCTCCTTTAAGGTTAGAGAGGCCGAGTAAGTGGTTGGAGACTGATGTTAACAGGTAGTGGTGCAGAGATATGAACTCAAGATGCAGTGACCCTAGAACACTAGCTCTTAACCATCAGGCTGTGCTGCCCTGTTTCCCGGAGGTTTCCCTTCTGCTCTCACTTCTCTCCCACTTCTACCCCCTTCTTTCCCCTTCCCACAGGGACCTCCATCTCTACTATGGTACAAAGGTATGGGGCTGCCACTGTGACTCGGGAGCCTGGCCGCCTTCTTTTTATTTATTTATTTTTGGCTGCACTGGGTCTTTGTTGCTGCGTGTGGGCTTTCTCTAGTTGCGGTGCCCTGATGCTCTCTTCATTGTGGTGAGCAGGCTTCTCATGGTGGTGCCTTCTCTTGCTGTGGGTGAGGGGCTCTAGGTGCTTGGGCTTCCACAGCTGCAGCACTCAGGGTCGGTGGCTGTGGCTCATGAACCCTAGAGCTCATGGCCTTCAGTAGTTGTGGTGCACAGGCTCAGTTGCTCTGAAGCATGTGGAGTTTTCCCAGATCAAGGATCAGACCCATGGCCCCTGCACTGGTAGGTAGGTTCTTATCCATTGCTCCACTGGGATAGTCCCTCCACTCTTTCTTTTAGAGCCATTTCAATGGCTTAGCCTCCTCATCCTGGGGCACATAGAGGGACTGACACACATCACTGATACTAGGAATCCTGGTCTGGTTAAGTGAGACAGTTAGGGCAGTGGAGGGCATAATGCAGTCACTTATTGCCTTGGCTTTTTATTTTTAAGGTAACATTATTTAAAAAATTTTTTTCTTACTTGTCTGTTTATTTTGGCTGCATTGGGTCTTAGCTGTGGCACGCAGGATCTTTTGTTGTAGCTCACCGTCTCTTCAAGCACAGTAGTTGTAGGGTGTAAGCTTAGTTGCCCTGTGACATGTGGGATCTTAGTGCCCTAACCAGGGGTTGAACCCACGTTCCTTGCATTGGCAGGCAGATTCTTAACCACTGGAATACCACAGAAAGCCCTGCATTGGCTTGTGAAAGACTGAGCAAAACAGAGTAGAGAGAAAGTGGATGGAGGACTCCATGGAGCTAACCCCCAACTTAAGCACATGCCCTCGTAGCACGAGTCAGTTGCATCACTTTTATCATCAAAGAGCATGTTCCCAACATGGACATAGTGACATAGATGTGGTTCCACGCTGGCTGAGGGGCTCCTGCCTCATCTTCCACGGATGCATCTGTGGCTCTCCCTCTCATTCTCTTTTCTGTCTTCCTTCTCCCTGTCATATATCAGTAGCCTGACAGATATTACTCAGACCCCATAAGATTGTAATCAGTGACCTCTGGCTTATATGAATTTTTATATAGTATTGGAGGGACTGGTATACTCAAGAATGCAACAGTTTTTGAATCTTTACTAGAGATGTGAGGCTATGCCAGAGGCTTCATCCTCTATGGGGCATATTTTTCAAGTCTGAGCAGAAAATAGTCCAAGGGATATTGGTAGTCTAACTGGTAAGTCTGCATGCTGACTCTGATGCAGAGGTGGGGCTGAGAGATGCTCTGGTCATCCTTCACAGGGATAAGACTGGTACCTTCATCTTTCCCCAAGGTGGGGAGACTTGGCAATGGCTTAGGAAGCTACCAAAGTGGAGGCAGGGTTCTAGACCCTTCTGGATTCTTGGGAGAGAAACACATCCCTATGAAGGAGGTATTTGGGTCACAGGTATATTTTGCATTTTTTAAAGGGTATAGGGTTATATTTTTATGGTTCAACAATACTGACCAGCACTGATGTTCATGAGTCCCCTTGTTAGCCTTGGGTTAGAAAGGAAGGAGAAAATGGAAACCACAGCACTGGTAGTAGTCATGTTGCCCAGGACGTCGAACCTAAATTGCCGTTTGGGGCTTTACAAAGCACCACTTTTAACTGTCAATAACTTTCATCACTGCTAGTTTGTTTTCTGTCTTTTAAGAGATACTTCTCCCATGAAAAGGACATCAACTTTGTATGTATGTCCAACAAATCATGAAAGACAGAGAGCTACTATTTGTAAAATGTTTTAAAAATAAATTTTTACGTTCATGGGCCATGAAAATGATGTTCCCCAGATTTTTCTCAACCAAATCCCACTGGTGTGAAACCACATACAGAGACTGCTAATGACAATGTTGAGATAAAGGAAATAGGAATGTGGAAAATAGTGAAAGCTTGGGTACTTTTGAATCAGGAAGAACTCTGGGCCAAAGGTAAGTCCTGGGGATAGTCTAGGGATTGGTAAGGTGTTTCAGGGCCAGTTGATTACTGTGATTAGTTAGCACTGTGCTTTGTGTTTTGGGGCTTCCCTGATGGCTCAGACGGTAAAGAATCTGCCTTCAATGCAGGAAACCTGGGTTTAGGAAGATCCCCTGGAGGAGGGCTTGGCAATCCACTCCAGTATTCTTGCTCGGAGAATTCCATGGACAGAGGAGCGTGGTGGGTTATAGTCCATGGGGTTGCAAAGAGTTGGACACAACTGAGCGACTAACATACACATAAATGAAATAAATGTTTTCCCTGAGAATGACTGTCACTGAAGGGGAGGAGATAATATAGGGTTTCTGGTCACCCCAGGGCAGACAACAGGTCCCCCAGGCAGCTGGTAGGTAGAGCTCACGTCTTAGAAAGATGTGTATTCCACATGGCTCTGCTGCTCACCCTGTGGTCTCTCTCCATCTGCTGAGTCGTGAGCCATCTGAGGCCTGCAGAGCCTGCCTTCTCAGAACTCTGGTTTCATGTGGGGTCAGAGTCTCATGCCGTCCAGCGTGTTTCCAGCGTGTTAATAGTTCTTGGGGTGGCCTCAGCTTTGCAAGAAAATCTCCTTAAATGCAGTGCTATCCCCTACTTTTTATGGACTTATACCATAAAACAGAGGAACCAGAGATCAAATTGCCAACATCCGTTTGATCATTGAAGAAGCTAGAGAATTCCAGAAAAACATCTACTTTTGCTTTATTGACTATGCCAAAGCATTTAACTGTATGGATCACAACAAACTGGAAAATTCTTAAAGAGATGGGAATACCAGACCACCTGACCTGCCTCCTGAGAAATCTTTATGCAGGACAAGAAGCAACAGTTAAAACTGGACATGGAACAACAGACTGGTTTCAAATCAGGAAAGGAGTATGTCAAGGCTGTATATTATCACCCTGCCTATTTAACTTATATGCAGAGAACATTATGAGAAATGCTAGGCTGGATGAAGCACAAGCTGGAATCAAGATTGCCGGGAGAAATATCCATAACCTCAGATATGCATAAGGATGACATCATCCTTATGGCAGAATGGGAAAAAGAACTAAAGAGCCTCTTGATGAAAGTGAAAGAGGAAAGTGAAGAAGTTGGCTTAAAACTTAACATTCAGAAAACTAAGTTCATGGCATCAGATCCTATCTACTTCTTGACACATAGATGGGAAAACAATAGAAACAGTGACAGACTTTATTTTGAGGGGTTCCAAAATCACTGCAAATGGTGACTGCAGCCATGAAATTAAAATACGCTTGTTCCTTGGAAGAAAAGTTATGACCAACCTAGACAGCATATTAAAAAGCAGAGACATTATTTGCTGACAAAGGTTCATCTAGTCAAAGCTATGGTTTTTCCAGTAGTCATGTATGGATGTGAGAGTTGGACTGTGAGGAAAGCTGAGGGCCAAAGAATTGATGCTTTTGAACTGTGGTGTTGGAGAAGACTCTTGAGAGTCCCTTGAACAGCAAGGAGATACAACCAGTCTATCCTAAAGGAAATCAGCCCTGAATATTCATTGGAAGGACTGATGCTGAAGCTGAAACTCCAATACTTTGGCCACCTGATGTGAAGAACTAACTGATTTGAAAGACCCTGATGCTGGGAATAATTGAAGGCAGGAGGAGAAGGGGATGATAGAGGATCACATGGTTGGATGTCATCACTCACTCAATGGACATGAGTTTGACTAAGCTCTGGGAGTTTGGTGATAGACAGGGAAGCCTGGCCTATTGCAGTCCATGGGGTCACGAAGAGTGGGACACAACTGAGCGACTGAACTTAACTAAACCATAAAGCAGGAGCTTTCATATGACAGATGGCACAGTGTGGAATGTGCCCTTGAGGCTAGGTAATCATGAATTGGTTAAAAAGTGCCCAGTTTCGGTTGTTTGGGTTGGAAGTACAGAGTGATGGAAAACATTTGACAGAAAGAAGCTCAGTTCCACATCGACAGTTGGCCCTCACCTTCTGTAAGGAATGCCATCCTGAAAGGCAGTGTCTCTCTGTGCCCAAGCGTGCAGTCGCCCAGGTTGCATGGCTTGGTCTTTGGAAGTGAGCGAGTGTCTGGGGAACAGCCAGCTCTTGGTGCATCTCTGGAGTCAAGCACACAGGAGAGGAGGGAAGTGCCCAGGTCCGTGCTCCCCGCTTCCTGGAGCAGCAGGACTTTGGCCTGAGCCTTCAGTGTCAAGATAACCCATGAGCCTCAGTGTTAGTGATGGATCACAGGTGGACAGACCCCCTGGGCACCTGAAGTGTTTATTCTCCCAGCTCCTGGGAGGGATGACTGATGGCTCACAGTCACTACAGTCGCTTCTTCTGCAGGCTGTTGCCTTCAGAGGAGAGTCTTCTGGCCTCAGGTCTGGCCCTCCCTGGGGATAGTCCCCATGAAATGAACTGCTTCTGGGAAGTCACAAGGCCCCACCCCCTTTCCCCACTGTGGGACAACTCCGACTCTGTGAGGCCATCCTCCTCGCAGAGCTCCTTGAAGCCTGGCTGAGACCTTTACTGCTGCATCAGGGTCCAAGGGGGCCCATCCCACATCACACTCCTCGCTCAGTGGTGGATGCTAAGAGTAGCCTCCAGTAAACCTCCTGCATACAAATCTCCATCTCAGAGTCTGCTTCCTGGGGACCCAACCTGTGACACTAGACCAGGCCAATCTCTGGTAGAAATGATTGCCGCTAGTGTGGACAGATCACTGGACATACATAACTGCAACACTCTATGCTCTGTCACCCTGTGGGGTGGCCAGGGTCTATGAAAAGGCTGTCCACCATCATACTCTCCACTAGAGGCCGGTATCTCTGAGTTAAATATGCTCCTTGCTGCAGGCTCTCCTGAGGCTCTATACCTTCCTCGGGGACTGTCACCTCAACATGAGTTAATATCTCAGAGTGCTTTAGTCCCTACTAAGAGCAACCTAAGCTTCCCTAGTGGCTCAGCGGTAAAGAATTCGCCTGCAATGCAGGACACAGAGGTTTAATCCCTGGGTCAGGAAGATCCCATGGGGAAGGAAATGGCAACCTGCTCCAGTATTCTTGCCTGGGAAATCCCATGGACAGAGAAGCCTGGCAGGCTACAGTCCATGGGGTCCCAAAAGAATCGGACATGACTTAGTGACTAAATGACAAAAACAACAAGAACAGCTTAAGGAAACTGTAAGACACGGAGGCAGTGTGATTTGGTGCTAAGGACACAGACTTTGGATGGGGACTGTTTGGGTTTGCATTTCAGCCCCCTTCCATAGTCATTTCAGTGACCATGGGCAAGGGCTTTAACCTCTATGTATCCATCTTCATTGTCTAAAAAACGGGGTTAATGATGGTATTCACCTTGGAGGGTTGTTTTGCCGATTAAGTGAAGTAGTGACTCTAAAGCAGTTATGGAGGTGCTTGGCACACACCTGTGTAAGTGCTGGCTCTTGGACGATTCATAGGAAGGGAAAGGAGCTCAGGGGAGGTGGGAGATGATAAAAAAGAGAGTAAAGTGTTCACCAAAGAGAAAAATAACTCTTAGAACATGACCATTTTGTGCATTTTGTCTGAAGATGCACATGGGAATGAATGAAGAAGGCAGGCCATCCCCTTATCCTTGGGAGGATGGGAGCAAGGATAGGAGATGCTTCTTGTGAAAACCCGGGCTCAGATTCTCAAGCTGGGGGAAGTGGAAAAGGGAAGTAACGCTAATTGGGCACCTATGCTAAGCCCTTCCATATATGTCCCATTTAGTCCTTACTGTATCCATTTGACATACATATGCTCATTCCTGTTTCATAGGTGAGAAACTGAAGTTGGGAGAGACTAAGTTGCTTGCCCCACCCCAGAGAGCTGTTGTGTGATAGGCAGGTCCGTGCGACAATGGGGCCATGTTCTTGTGACTAGATCACACTGCCTAAGGTGTTTTGCTTCGGTGCTGTCGTGTGCCAGGAACAGAGGGACATAGGAAGAAACCAGTTACTTACAGACAATTCAATCTGTTAGGCAGATCACCCAGAGAAGCCACCTCCTCCAGGGTGCCCTGCCCTGGAGCCTGCCCCTTGCCCTGACTTCTCTGACGTGCCGGCATCACTCTTCGCTCTAAAGCTCCTCTCACTTCCTACAGGGTGTTGTGACTGAGGGGCTGTTCTCAGCTCCGTTTCACACTCTAGTTTCTAGAGAATGTGAGAGGCTGGACCTCTTTCCTGCCATTTCTCCACACATGCCTTTCCCCTAGCATCCTCCATAGTATGCAGCAGTTTCATGGAAAGAATAAATGAGCAGGAGCACTAGACAGTGGTGAGAAGTGACTAGGCCTTGCAGCCTCAGGTGTTTAGAAATCTGATAGAAATAAGGATCATTTTGGAGATGGGGAGTCAGGAACTTTTCTGAGGAGATGAGGCTCAAACCCAGATATTGGAGAATGGAAACAGTGAAGGGTTGGGTAGGGAGGACAGGGGGCTGTCGCCTTTGGGGGGTGGGCAGTGGTCAGTGGTGGGCACCTCTCCTTCCGTGGGCTATCAGGACTGAACCTGGTGAGCAGTGTCTCTCCTGCAGCATCGGAGGCTGGAGGTTCCCCCTGGGGCATGTGGCTATGCCAGCACTGCCAACCTGAGACCAAACGTTCCTCCTACACAGCTGTCTTCAAGGTGAAATTCTGATGAGAGGTGGGTGAGCAAGCAAGCATGAATTACTCCTGGCCCACGTCTTGTCTTGCTTATAGACTGCCTGCTGCTTGGTTGAGCTTTCTCTTATCTTTTAGATGAATCAGGAGCCCCCAAACACTCCTCAGAGAGTCATCCCCTCTGTCCCTTCTTGCCTTGTTGGAATTAGGGCCTGCAGTCCTGGGCCACTATAGATTCTTCCTTGGAACACTCATGCACTGCTTACCTGTCTACCTTCCACATGGGTGGGCTGAGAGGCAGGGTGGGAAGAATTGTGTCTATCCACATGGCTAGAAACTGAGGCCCGAAGTGGAGGCCCATTTGTCCAGGGCTCATGGCTCCTCTCAGCTGCCTGGCAGTCATACTGGTGCTCCTCTGATTTCTCAGCTCCCTTTCTGCCTCTTTCCTTTCATCCCTAACATGTAGATGTTCCCCAGCATTGCCACTACTGGTCCCCTTCTCCCCTGGGGCCATAAGCTGTAGAAAGTCAGAGCTGGGAGAGTCAAGTCCAGCCAGGTGCCCTCTGCTGATTCTCCCCACCATCCTCTCTTGAAGGCTCCCCATGTTCTGCTTGGGGACCCCATCTGCCCCACAGCTCTTCCTCTCCTCCCTCTGGGGTCCGAGGCATTTCCCATCTGCTAACTTGTCTCTATTTCCAAATGCTCCTTGGACATCTCAACCTGGGCATTACCCCAGCATCCCAAATTCAACAAATCCAGGAATGCATTTAATAAACTTAACCTCCTTTCCTGATGATAACCACACTTCCATTCTTCTGGTCTCCCTGGTTTGTGCCCTTTTTATTCTTCCTCCACCACCCCCACCTTATTCTCCCTCAATAGCTCTTTGAAAGTCCTGTCTGTTGGTTCTGAGAGCTTCCGGTACCCAAATCCTCTGGTCCACAATCCTGGGGAGGGCGAATGTGACTTACTGCCTGTACTCCTGGGCTATCCTCCTAACTGGCCTCCCTGCTGCCAATCTCTCTCATTTCCATCTCAGCCTCCACACTATTACCAGATTTACAGTTTTAATTATGTTAATTAAAGTCATTAATTAGCACAGTTTTAATTATGTTATTTTCTTGCTCAAATCTTTCAGGTTTCTCTCTTTGATTTAGGATTAAATAATGACTTCTTGCCTAGCAACTAGAATCTTCTTTAGTATTTACTCAGTCTTTCTGACTTAATTCCTTTATACCTGTGGATAAACTACACCTCAAGCAAAGGGCACATTTGCCGTTTTCTGAATGAGGTAAGAATTTCCTTCCTCTGTGCATTCTTTTCAGTGTCACCTCACTCCAGTGCTCTTGCCTGGAGAATCCCATGGATGGAGGAGCCTGGTAGGTAGGCTGCAGTCCATGGAGTCGCTAGGAGTCAGACACGACTGAGCGACTTCACTTTCACTTTTCACTTTCACGCATTGGAGAAGGAAATGACAACCCACTCCAGTGTTCTTGCCTGGAGAATCCCAGGGACGGGGGAGCCTGGTGGGCTGCCGTCTATGGGGTTGCACAGAGTCGGACACGACTGAAGCGACTCAGCAGCAGCAGCAGCAGCAGCAGGACCTCCTTTTGCTTCTGCCCTTGGTTCTCTTCTCCACTGTTTGAAATCCCATCCCTTCTCAAATTACATGTCTTCAAGGATCTTACTCTAACTTTCCCAACCCAAGCTAATTTCTTTGCTTCCCTTTGAATTGCCCTTGTGATAGAGACTGTGTCTCATTAACTCTTATGTGGTCACAGATCCTAGCCTTGTGCCTTGTTCTCAGGAAGCATTGGCTGAACTCTACTGGATTTGGGCGCCTTAGGAAGAGATAGCCGAAGTCTCTTAGAAGGCCTAATTGATGCTTGGAGGTCTTGGATGTTTGGTTGTCATGTGTATCCTAACAAATGTTTTGCCTTAGGCCTTAGGGTTATTGGGAATTATGGTGTGATAGCTCTTTAAAGGCATAGGATTGGGAATCATGTTTCTATAATTTAAAATGGATGAATTTTAATATCATGTGTCTGTGGCCCTGTCTCTGAGCAGGGAGATTGCATATGCATTACTTTTATTAAGCAAAGAAAGGAACTGTATTGGTTCAGTCTGGTCCATGATAGATGGAAACAAAGCCAGATGGGGGTACTCACACACTGATTTAATCACATAGCTGTCTTGTCCTTTAGGCTGCGGTCTTCTGGCGACTCTGTTCGCAGACAAGTTCTTTCTGTGTCATGGCAGAAATGATTACCTGCAGTCCCAGGATTAAATTCAATTATTAATATTTTAGGAACCCAGAGGAAATGTCTTTCCAGCAGAAGTCCTTGGGAGGGTCTGGCCCTGAGTTCAGTACTGTGGCCAGGGGGATATGGTACTCTGATGGGATGGGTCTGGGCCTCATTGGACAGAGAAGGACATTGTGACTCTTAAAAAGGCTAAGTGACTTACCTTACACAGTGCCCTGAAGAGTGTGTCTTCTGACCACACTTCCTGTTCCTTGGGTTACCCTCCCTTGTTCTGGGGCAGCTAGTGTTTTTTTATGTCTGGTATGTGAGCTGTTTTTATTTTGGAGAAGAAAATGGCAACCCACACTTGTCTGGGAAATCCCAAGGACAGAGGAGCCTGGTGGGCTATAGTCCATAGGGTTGCAAAGAGTCACAACTGAGCAACTGCACAACAACCACAAATGTGAGCCCTTTCTATTTAGGGGCAGCCCTTAGCTGCCAAGGTTTGCATTTTGACGGTTCCTGCTTTCTTTTGTCTGGACCTTCTGGGGTCTATCTGAGGACTCAACTGATGCCCAGTTCCTCCTAATTCTTTTTCTTCCTATCTTCTTTAAAAACCTGATATTGCACTCAAAAGGGTTATGCTGAGTGAAATAAACCAGACTCAAAAGGCTGCATACTGTATAATCCTGTGTATCTGGAAAAGGCACAACTACAGGTTTGGAAAACAGATGCCATGAATGGGGTAGGGGTTGGGGATTTACCACAAAGGTGCATTGGACAAGTTTTTTGAGGTAGTAGACTGTTTTATATCTGTGGTGCTGTTTACAAGACTGTATATATTTGTCGAAATTCATTGAACCATACACAAGAAAGGGTGAATTTTATAGCATGTTAATGATACTTTAATAAACACAACAAAAATCTCCTGATCTTAGATCCTGTTAAAGCCTGAGTGACCGTGAGATCTGCATCTTAATAAGCACCAAATTTTAGGTTGTGATGAACTATGTAGCTTTGAGATACCACCACAGTTGGATAGCAAGAATGAAGACCTACGAAGTATTCAAGTCATTCAAGAATGAGGTGAGGTGAGGTGAGGTGAAGCCGCTCAGTCCTGTCCGACTCTTTGCGACCCCGTGGACTGTAACTTACCAGGCTTCTCTGTCCATGGGCTTCTCCAGGCAAGAATACTGGAGTGGATTGCCATTATACTTGTTCTCATTCCCTGAGAACTGAACGAGTCTTCTGCGAGATGACTGACTCAGTGGCTCTTTTGCTGCCGCTGCCGTCTGACTGACACAGGGAGTCTGTGTCCCAGCTCCCCTCTCTTTGACCGAGTCGAGCTGGAGGCTTTCTGGGGAGTGGGGGGAATCTGGGATTGGTGCAGAGGGCCTCGGGCACAGCCTGGGTGACAGAGGCTGGTAGGTTCGCAGGAGGGTGGGAAAGTATGAGCATTCACAATGTTTAACGTCTACACCCCACCCCCTCCCCCCTGCTCCTTCATCCTGGTCACTTAATGTTTCCTCTAGAATCCACTCAGATGCCTCCTCCCCTTCTCCATTGTGAGTCCTCCCCACATAGCCTTCCTGTCCTTGGCTCCAGGAGTCTCCTCCAGGGGACTGTCTCATGCCAGTCTCTGTCTTCCTTATTCTCCCAGATCCTTATTCTCCCAGACTCCTCCCCAGTCCCTTCCAGCTCTATTCAATACAGTTGGGGCACTTTGCTTTTTCATTCCTGTCTGATTATTCTCTTCTGTACCCCTAAGTGTTCTGATTTCTCCCTGCCCCACCCCTACTCTACCTGGTACCCTCTCACACCACAGTTGTTTGAAGGCGCAGCACCACCAGGAGACACTATAGAATATACAAATGACATAGTGGTTACTGAAGTTTTGGTAGCCTTCTGCTTCATAGAAGTCTCTAATGACAGGAAGTTAGAAATACATTCAATTGTAGAACCCTATCACATTTTCTGATTGAAAGCATCTCATTAAAGATATATATAAGGTGCAAACATTTTTATTTTTTCTGAAATAATTAATGCTTTTACCAAAAAAAAAAAAGTTGCCTACCAATTACAAACTAAAATAGAAAAAGCTCTAATGGTGGAATTGAGGTATTAGGAAGCTGGCTTCAGCCATCCCAGTGGGATCCCTTCTATCTGTGTATGTCAAGAAATCACTGGTTCTGGAAGCAGGTTTGTACTAAGCTGCAGGTAAAAGCAGGGGTCAGAGTAAACCTTTGTGTGTTCAGCCTCTAAAGGATATATATATATGTTTATACTCATATATTTTTAGATGTGAAAGTCCTTTATGAAAAAAATATTGTACAACTTTATTGAACAGTATTTAAGAGCTACATAAATGGAGAGAAGTACCATGATTTTGAATGGGAAAACATAAGGATAGAAATTCTCCCTAAATGAATCTGATAAGGCCAGTAATACAATTTTTTAATCAGACTCTAAACTAGTATTTTTTTACAGCATTAGACAATCTGGTTATAAAAGGGACATGGAAGCATAAGGGGAAAGAGGAGCCAAATAATTTCGAAGAACAGTATGGGTGAACTCACCCTACCATATACCAAGATGTATATATACCCTGCTGCGTAAAGCAGTGGTTAATTAGCTGGTATGGTCATGACCCCCGTAAACAAATTAGTGACCCTTGTTTTCTAACTCCTCTTTGTGTCCAACTACATGCCAGCCACCCTGAACGATACATGCCAACGTTCATGCCTTGGGTATTCCAGTACTGTAACTAATGGATATTTTTGATGAGTTGGAAATCAGATTGAAATACATACTCTGGAAACAAGGTTGAACCTGAGACTCTAGTTGTGATAAAGCTCCTGGGAAACATTTCCTGGCAGTTGTTTATAGTTTGCTTTTAGCTAAACTGGTCTGACACGTCCAGCTTTAAGTTTCACAAAAATAGTCAGTTTTAGAGAATGGGACAGTATCAGGGTATTCCTGGGGCAAATAGTGCCAGTTGAATGTGGCCTGGCTTTGGCAGAGAGAGAGCAGAGGCTCCTCTGGGGAAGCTGGCTCTGCTCTGGTGGAAAGAGGCCTGTCTCCAGCTCTGACACCGTGGGTCCCCGGCCAGTGTCCTCATCAGGTTGGAGATCTTGCCAGCCCAGCCCAGTAGATGGACTTGTGCCTGTTTGGGGTTCATGCCTGGGCTGGATGGCAGCGCTGATGGGCTGTGGGCTGTGGTCTCAAAGGGCAGGTTCAGGAGGGACCTCGATGCTAATACTGCCTGTGCAGGATTAGCCGGGAAGGCTGCCAGCGTGCCCGCCACTGCAGCCAGAGAGTGCAGCCAGGCTCTGCGCCTCCAGCACCAAGCTTGAGGCTGTGAGACATGAGGGTCTCCCAGTTAATCCCCCAATGACTGTTGCCTCCTGGGCCTCTGACAGCAGCTGGGGGTGCGCTGTGCTGTAGCAACGTTGGGAAGATAGCCTATGGTCAGAGTGAGGGGACTCGTGTGCCCCAGCTTCCAGGTTTTCCCTACCTCCTCTCAGAGATGGAAACAGGTGCCTTAAGGGACCTGTACTGGACCTGTGGCACTGACAGATCCGAGTGAACCTCTGCACCTGTCTTCTTGAAGGAGGTGTAAACTCAGGTGCCAGAAAGGGTCTGAGAGGGAGGAGACTGACCGCTGGAACCTGGGGACATAGCCAAGGCTGGTCTCAGAGAGACACCCTTAGAGTTATCCATGAAAGAGGGTAGAGTTCAACAGTCTGAACATCCTTGTGTTTTTTCTCTTTATTAATGCTTGTTGTTTAGTTGTGTCCAACTCTTTTGTGACCCCATGGACTGTAGCCCACCAGGCTCCTCTGTCCATGGATTTTTCCAGGCAAGAATACTGGAGTGGGTTGCCATTTCCTTCTCCAGGGGACCCTCCTGATCCAGGGAATTGAACCTATCCATGTCTCCTGCATTGCCAGGCAGATTCTTTACCACTGAGCCACCTGGGAAGTCTGGCCAGGTTAAAATCCTAAGAACTGGGGATAAAGAGTCAGCCAAAGGCAAGTTGATGGAAGTCTTTCTCCTCTCCTGCTCTTTCCCACTCCTCACAGACAGGTCCAGGAGCCTTCCAACTAGACTTTTCTGTCTTTGAAGTTGCTTTGGAGAAAGCAACCAGGAGAAGCTGATGTCGGAAGTTAGCTCATCCCTTCCTACTGAGCCAGTTCTGGTTTATCTCTCAGATCCCGCCCTGCCTGGCTGCAACTGTGTACACTTACTTATTCCTCACATCCGTATTGTGGGCGTGGGCATCCCCCCCTCCCTTCTCCCCACTGTTTCTTTTCAAAACCTTGCCCCAAGCATGAGGTCTTAGATTCTGTTTAGTCCAAATAGTTTGAGCCAGCACACCCACATGAGCAGATTCTGCAGAGAGCTCGATTCCGGCCCTGGTTCCTACAGATGTTCTCTCAGCTTCTGGGCCATCAAAATAGGAAACTGGCCTGGCCAGAGATGGTGCGAGTGCCAGAATGACCTCATCGCTGGGCCCTGGTGAAGGGTGCGGAGACCTGAATGTACAGGAAGGAGCCTGACTCCTGAGAGCTAAGTTGATTGTGGATTTGGCTGTTGATTTTTTTCAGATAGTGCATATAATAAAAAACGTATGGAAGAGGCAGATAGTCCTGCGCTCAAGTCCCGAACCATCTCAAGCTGGGTAACCTTGGGTTGCTTGCTTCATGTTTCTGAGCTTAGTTTCCTCATCTGTAAAATGGGAATAGAGATACCAACTGTGTTTTTTGATATGAGGAAAAATAGAGTATGATTTGTGATCCTCATGTTGTACCCTAGAAACTATATTTTTCAAAGTTCTCCAGGTGATTTTGATGTGCTTTCTTGCTGAACCAAAGGGAACAAATTGCTCCGAATAGAATTTTAGATGTTGCTGCCGGGTGAAGTGTAGTTGGCTAAAGAGGGAAGGTTTGCAGGGCAAGGACAACCACTTTCTGGGGCTTCTGAAATCAATCACTTCTTATAATTGTCCTTGTCCGTTCTTCGAGGGTTTTATAAACCACTCCATTCTGAGTATTCTGTCTGTTCCTGCAGTGATGCAGGCAGATGCTGGTGGGAGTGTTAGGGCCAGGACAGGGGAGCCCTGGTCCCAGTTGTCCTGTGTCTCACTGTGCTCTGGGGTCTGCTGCCCCTCTCCCCGCCGAGGCCTCAGAACTTGTGCTTAGAACCGCAGTCTTTGAGCCTTCCTTTCCCCATCTGCTCTCGTGTGTTTACCTTTCTCATCCCTGTTCTAAACAAGTTTTCTTTCTCATGCCCTATCCACATTCTTCACCCTGCCCTGTGGGTATCTGACCTCTGGATCTTGCTGTAATTTGAGGAAGCGTCCTCATTTACACTAAGAGATGTGAAGGTTTTGTTTTTCCCTGTGAAGGTCTGTATAGATAACTTCCCCAGAAGAGAAGTGGGTATGGCATTAAGAAAATTCTAATCTCACTTCTAATTCCAGTCAGTTTTGTTTCTGGTGGTTAATAGGATAGCTAGGGAGTGGACATACCGCCTGATTAGTCTCCCAGGGAGCCCATGGATATGGACCAGCCCCTTAGAATATCCCCAATATCTGGTCATAAGTGAGATGGGGAAACCAGAACAGTATTAGCCTCAGAGTTTAAGTTTTTGTATTTTGGCTTGTTCTGGTCGGCATCTAATTTTTTCATCCACGTTGTCTCAATTCTCTCTAGCCCTGAGTCACTGCGCTAATTTAAGTGGATAGCCTAAGACCTCAAGCCACAAACCTATGGATTTTTACTGTACTCAGATGCGTTATGCTTTATCTCTTTTGTAAATTAATATCAATGATTGTGTGCTCACGTGTGATAGTTAAGAGAAACCAGGCAGTGGAACTGAAGGAGATTAGGCAGCAATCCCAAGTATGCCTGCCTCTCATTACTGAGAATTTCTCTTTCCAGCCCCTCAACTCTTTCTTTCTCTCAAGCTTTTGTTTGCAGGGAAAACTGTCAGCTATATCCAGTTCCATAGCTTCGAATATCTCTGATATACAGACAATTCTTAAAATTTTCCCTCTAAAGCTTAGACTTGATTCAAAGACTCATGTATCCATCTGCCTAGGTATCCACTGGGCTTCTTACATTTCAGATGTCCAAACCTGAGCTCTGGATTTTCTGCCCAAGGCAGCTCCTTCTGTAGTCTTTCCCATCCTCCATGTCAAGAAGAGTGAGTGCCTGGCATGCAGTTGGTGCTCACTAAATACTGATAGATATTTATAGGCCAAAGAACAAGAAAATGAAGAGTTCACACCTTTGTGCTTGCAGTCAGGAATGGATGGATTCATTCCAAACTCTGCAGCTAATGAAGTGTGTATCACCAAAGGAGCGCTCACCTCCCTACTGCAGCTTCTATCCCCTAAAATGTGGATGATGTTACCATCTGTTATGGACGTACTGGAATAGAATAAGAAAGTGGTGCTGCTGGGTAAATGCTAGACATTGTATTACACACTTTCCCCAGAGCATTCAATGCCCCCCCCCATTTTTTCTCCTTGCAGCATCATGTGGACATTTAAGCTGGTTTTTATTCAAGACTGCTTTACACATCTCTTTTGAAAACTGTCTGCCCAAGTGATTTCTCAACACAACTCCTTCTGTCTAAGGAGACAGATTTCTTCATCGTCTGGGGGAACATGTCATCACGTTGCTGCTCTGAAGTCTCCCCTCCCAATTCTAGATCTGGATGCCCTCCTCCATCTCCAAGCCTTTCCAGACTCTCCCTACCATTTAAGGCTTCAGTTCCCATCGTTTGAGCCCCGCCCTGCCAGACTCTGCAGCTGCACTGATTACTGGCTTCTCTGATTTCTCCAGTACTGACCCACATTGGATGGTACCCTGACTCACACTGTATGTATTTATCTTCTTTTCTTAAGATTGTAACCCCTTGAGGCCAGGGCAATTTATTTCTCATTTGCTTTCATCTTTATAGTACACAGCATGAAACAACTGTGTACTTTTATTTTTGGCAAGTTAAAAAAAGTAGTGGTAAAATACACATAATATAAAACTGATCATCTTAACTATTTATAAGTGTACAGTTCAGCGGTATTAAATACATTCACATTGTTGGGCAACCATCACCACCTTCCATCTTTGCAGTTTTTTCATCTTGTAAAGCTGAAACTCTGACCTGTTAAACAATAACTCTGCATTCTCTTCTATCCCAGCCCCTGACAGCCACCATGATACTTTTTATCTTGATGATTTTTTACTACCGTAAATATCTCATATAAGTGGAATCATACATTATTTGTCTTTTTGTGACTGGCTGTTTCACTGAACATAAAATCCTCAAGGTTCATCTATGCTGTTGCATGTGTCAGAATTTCTAACTTTTTTAAGGCTGAGTAATATTTCATTGTATGTATGCACCACATTGAATTTATCCATTCATTTGTCAGAGGATACTTGGTTTGTTCTACCTTTTGGCTCTTGTGAATATGCTGCTGTGAACACGGGAGTACAAATATCTCTTTGAGGCCCTGCTTTCAGTTCTTGTGTGTATCTACCCAGAAGCCAAATTGCTGGATCATATGGTAATTCTATGTTTAACTTCCTGAGGAGCCGCCATACTGTTTTCCATAGGGGCTGGATCGTTTTACGTTACATTTACAACAGTGCACAAGGGTTACAATTTCTCCACATCCTTGCTAATACTTTGTTATTTTGATAGTAAACACTGTTTGCATTTCCCTAATGACTAGTGGGTCAGAACCCAGATGACAGAGTGGTAAAGAATCCACCTGCCAATGCAGGAGGCTCGACAGACACTGGTTCAATCCCTGGGTTGGGAAGATCCCCTGAAGTATGAAATGGCAACTCGCTCCAGTAGTCTTGTGATAAATTCCCTGGACAAAGGAGTCTGGCAGCCTACACAATCCATGCGGTGGCAAAGAATCAGGCACAACTGAGCGTGCACACACACACACACACACACACAGGACAGAATAACTAGTGATACTGAGTATCTTTTCATGTTCTTATTGACCATTTGTTTATCTTCTTTGGAGGACTGTTTACACACTTTGCCTATTTTTTAATCCGGTGATTTCTTTGTTTTTGATTGTTGAGTCAAAAGAGTTCTTTATATATTCTGGATATTAACCCCTTATCAAATATGTGATTTGCAACAACAGGGTAATTTTCACCAGAACTCATTGCTAATCGTTCACCCAGTATTCTAGGTGTCTGCATTTCAAGGTCCTAAAATGCTAGCTGGCAGGTAATTTGAAAGAAGTCTTCTGACCTGTGCCAGACATTTCCCATTCTTGATCTCAGGCAGAACTCACAGCCATCCTATAAGGAATATAAGATCACTTTCAAGCTATAGATGAAGAGACTGAGGCTCAAAGAGGTCAAATAATTTGCTCAAGGTGCTCTTACCTAGTGAGTGGCATAACTAGATTGTGAAACCATGCCTGCCTGCCTCCCCACACCTCCTGTGCCTTCAGGCAGTATGTGTGAGAGCATGCGAGAAAGCTTCACACATGTGTTGCTCATCACTCATGTGCTCTGGATTTCATTAAAGAAACCCCTATGCCTGGCAAGCAAGCCACTGCCAGCACCCCTGAATTTGCAAAATGTTATCCCTCCTTATGTTTGGATCTCGGTGGGACTCAAATCCCTGGTGTTCCTTTACCTAGCCTTCACTGGGAGGGCAGATCCTCTGGCTTTTCCATTCTGTTATCTCCCCTGTCCTGCTTCTAACCTAGGACTTCTCAGAGTTTCTCACATGCATTAATCAACTCTATTCGACAGGAAGTTAGTGCTGAGCAGGGGAGGCTTTTTGCTGGGACAGGGGGATGGGTGGGAAGACAGTCTCACCTTAGACACTGCAGGGCTGGATTGGACAGCAAATGTAACTCTGGAGCAAGGAGAGATATTGTGTCTTTGGAGGCTGAGTACATGATGCAGTGCACCCTGTCTGGATGCCAAAAATACAGAGGGAACACAGTTTTAATGTGTTCTGGAATCATCTTCCCTGACCCACTGTGGGAATGTGCTCAGAAAAGCCAACCTGTCAATGTCAGACTGAACAAAATATGTTCAGGAAGGAAATATGCTACACACAGATTACACAGCATAGTCCAAAACTGAGAGATGCAATCTTTGGATTATGCAGTTTTTAGCTCCCTGGGTCTCAGCTGAGTTGGGATTGAGTGTCCACCACAGGTGTCATTGGCATGGGACTCAAAGCTTATAGGGTGCAGTTATGCTGCAGGACACAGACCAACCACTCAGCTAAACAACTGACAAAAATTAAGGGAAGTCGTTGTTCTAAGAGAGTTTCACCAGTCTCCAAGAGGGATTCCACAGTTCCAGATATGGAATGGCATTCATAAGATGTGAATTGCATATTTTAGCACTTATAAAATTATAACCCACATAATGAGCACTTAACTACTTTATGAATGCAATCTCACATTATTTTTTTTATAAAAATCCTATGAAATACAGGTACTATTATTAGTGAGGCAAAGAATTCTCCAGACTCTCACAACTGGTAGATGATGGAACCCAGACTTGAACATGATTCTGCTTCGTTTCTAAAGTCTTTGCTTTTAAAGGCTGCTCTACACCACCTCTCCATCACATGTGCTCCTGGAAGCTAGGACATCAGTTGAAAAAGGGAAGAGTAGAAATATCTCTTACATTTGCCCACACTTATCATTCTTCCAGAGATATTTGTAGGTGTCAAAAATCATGTTAAAAAATGAGGACTTTTGTGAAGGAGGAGGTAGAATATTTAAACTGTATTAAAAGGAAACTTTGTCTGCAGCCTGAGTTCTTTCAGCATGGCTGATGTTTCTTGGCTAAGTAGTGAATAATGTGTCAGCTTCCACAATTTGCTTGTCCCTACACCCCAAGGGTTTTTCTTTCCGATTAGGGTTCTTTTTTAAAGAACCCTTTTTGTGGTAAAATACACATGATATACAACATCCCATTAGTGACCTTTGGTAAAGTCACAGCGTTGTGCAACCTATGTAGTTCCAGAATATTTTCATCACCCCAGAAAGGGTGCCTGTAGCCATGAAGCAGTCACTTCTCATTCCTCCCTCTTCCAGCTCCTAGCAAATAATCATCTGTTCTCTGTCTCTATAGATTTTCTGATTCTGGATATTTCATATAAATGGGAACATACAATATGTGGCCTTGTGTGTGTCTTGTCAGTTTTACCACTCAGGGTTCCTCCTTCCACCCACAATTTGCAGCCTCACTGCCCTAGTGGGGGACTGTATCACAAAGTGGACACAGCTTTGTAATCAGAGTGATTGAGCTGGGCAAGTTCCTTGACTTCTTTGAGCTGGTCAGAGTTGTCGGATTAAGTGAAAGGATGCAGAGCTCCTTGTTCTCGATCTTAGACAAGTTGTTCAACACTTCTTTGCCTCAGTTTTCTCTCCCTGTAAGATGGAGATGTACTAGTAGCTACATCACGGGGCGATGCTGAGGAATAAGTGAGGTAATACATGGCAGTACACAGGACGCTTGCGTAAGGGAATGGCTTCATGTGTGTCAGTATCAATGCTTGGCTGGTGGCATGAGTTAGGTCAGGCCTAACATCATTTGCTGAAAGAATAATGGAGACCCCTCAATGGCCTGTCTGCCTGCAGACCCAGCCTGAATATTGTCACCAGAGCCTCACTGGTCACTCAGTCTTCATCTCAGAAATTTCCAAGACTCTCTACTCTCTGGAGGGTTTAGATTCCTTAGCTTTGTGTTTAAGACCCTCTGCCTCTTGCTTCCTTCCTTTTCTGGTTTCTCTCCCCATCCTGTCCCCTGTGAACCCTTTCCCTGCCACCACACTGGACCATCCTCAGTTCATGTGGGCTCCCTGAGCTTTCCAGCCTCTGGGCCTTTGCTCTTGCTCTTCCCTCTTCTGAGAATGACCTTCCATCATCATCGTCCGGCCACGCTTCTGTCTTCCTCTCAGCATTTTCATGCATCATAATTGTGTGTACACTGCAGGGTTGTTCTAAGATCATCTGACATAAACATGACCAAGATGACACAAGGTATGTAATAAGGTTAACTGAGATAAAGGGCACACATGTGTGGGAGACATCTGGTAATTGTTCAGCTTGTGTTAATTATCTTTGTATCATATCATTATTCCATGAGGACTGTTTGTATACACCTGCTTTCTAAGAGAGATGGCAAGATCGTGTACACCTGTGGCTGATTCATGTCAATGTATGGCAAAATCAATACAGTATTGTAATGTAGAATAAAGTAAAAATAAAATTAAAAAAAATAAAAAAATAAAAATTTTTTAAAAGAGGAAAAAAATAAGAGAGACAGCACATTCCTTGAGAATAGAGCCATATCTTATGTTTATATCCCCACTGGTGCCTAGATGGAATTCTGCATATAGAGTTTCCATAATCATGTATTTAACTATATTAAAATGAGAGATCTCTGTGGTTCTTCCCAACCCCTGTTTTCTTTAGTTGACAATGAAGTCAGAGCCAGTTGGGGAAACAGGGTGAGTTTGTTTGCTTTGACCATTCAGACTCCACCCTAGACCTCCTGCATCAGAAACTGTGAGGTGGAGCCCAGCAACCAGTGCTTCAGCAAGCCTTCAGGTGATTCTGATGCCTTTTCAACCTATGATGTGAGGCGGACCCAGCATTACCCTGGTGCCTTTGGTCCCCAGCATTCCCCTGTTGCGTCTGGGTTTCCAATGAAAGAGCCATATCTTATGTTTTATCCCCACTGGTGCCTAGATGGAATTCTGCATATAGAGTTTCCATAATCATGTATTTAACTATATTAAAATGAGAGATCTCTGTGGTTCTTCCCAACCCCTGTTTTCTTTAGTTGACAATGAAGTCAGAGCCAGTTGGGGAAACAGGGTGAGTTTGTTTGCTTTGACCATTCAGACTCCACCCTAGACCTCCTGCATCAGAAACTGTGAGGTGGAGCCCAGCAACCAGTGCTTCAGCAAGCCTTCAGGTGATTCTGATGCCTTTTCAACCTATGATGTGAGGCGGACCCAGCATTACCCTGGTGCCTTTGGTCCCCAGCATTCCCCTGTTGCGTCTGGGTTTCCAATGAGCGCCCTACAGGGCTGCCCCAGCCAGGCCCCCTTTTCCTCATCTAGGCCTTTCACTCCTAAGAGGCCTTTCACTTCCACACTTGAGAACATGCCCATACTGTGTCCCTTTACTCGTCCAGGTTTTCGGTAGGTGAATGGCCAATTAGTCTGACACTGATTAATGTCTCCTTGTTGAAGAGGGGCCAACTGTGCCACAGATTCATTGTGTGATCTTTAGCAAGCCCCTTCATCATCCTGATCCCTAACTGCTCTCAGGTGCTGCTCCTGGAGCTTCTTCCGGGAAGGAAGCTTGCCCGGTCCTGGGCTTCCTCGCACCCTCCGTCTGTACTTTTGCTTACTTTCTTCCCTGCATGGAATACTTAATGGAGACATCTGGGTTTTCTCATTGTCCTTGATTCTATCTTTTCATGACTCTGTGTGTGTGTGTGTTTCTACATGTATACGTGTACACAGGTGGCTCTTTGTGTCTATGGATTCCACATCCACATATTCAATCAACCAGGATCCTCTACTGTGTTTGCTGTCCACCATTGGTTGAATGTCTGAATGCAAAATCAGTGAATATAAAGGGAAGACTATATTAGACCATTTTATACAATGGACTTGACTGTATGAAGTGAAGTGAAGTCGCTCAGTCCTGTCCGACTCTTTGTGACCCCATGGACTGTAGTCGACCAGGATCCTCAGTCCACGGAATTTTCCAGGCAAGAGTACTGGAGTGGGTTGCCATTTCCTTCTCCAAGGGGTTTGGGTAATTGCTGGGTTCCTGGAAACAGTTTCCTGCAGACACCAAGGGACAACTATGTATGTATGTATATACATACATACCCACAACATATATATATATATATATATATATATATAATATATTTTTAAATATATATACACAATATAGGATTTCCCTGGTGGCTCAGATGGTAAAGTGTCTGTCTACAATGTGGGAGACCTGGGTTCGATCCCTGGGTTGGGAAGATCCCCTGGAGAAGGAAATGGCAAGCCACTCCAGGACTATTGCCTGGAAAATCCCAGGGACAGAGGAGCTTGGTAGGCTACAGTCCATGGGTTTGCAAAGAGTCGGACATGACTGAGTGACTTCACTTTACTATACACAATATATATACATACACAATATTTTGTAGTTCAGTCACTCAGGTGTGTCCAACTCTTTGCGACCCATGGATAGCAGCATGCCAGGCTTCCCTGTCCTTTACCATCTCCCAGAGCTTGCTCAAATTTATGTTCAATGAGTCAGTGATGCCATCCAACCATCACATCCTCTGTCATCCCCTTCTCCTCCTCCCTGCCTTCAGCCTTTCCCAGCATCAGGGTCTTTTCCAATGAGTTAGTATCCAAAGTATTGGAGTTTCAGCTTTAGTTCTTCCAGTGAATATTCAGGGTTGATTTCCTTTAGGATTGACTGGTTTGATCTCCTTGCAGTCCAAGGGACTTTCAAGAGTCTTCTCCAACACCACAGTTCAAAAGCATCAATTGTTCAGTGCTCAGCCTTCTTTATGGTCCAACTCTCACATCCATACCTGACTACTGGAAAAACCATAGCATTGACTATATGGACCTTTGTTGGCAAAGTAATGTCTCTGCTTTTTAATATGCTGTCTACATTGGTCATAGCTTTGCTTACAAGGAGCAAGCATCTTTTAATTTCATAGCTGCATTCACCATCTGCAGTGGTTTTGGAGCCCAGGAAAATAGTCTGTCACTGTTTCCATTGTTTCCACATCTGTTTGCCATGAAGTAATGGGACCAGATGCCATGATCTTTGTTTTTTGAATGCTGAGTTTTAAGCCAGCTTTTTCACTCTTCTTTTTCACCTTCATTAAGAGGCCCTTTAGTTCCTCTTTGCTTTCTGCCATAAGGATGGTGTCATCTGCATATCTGAGGTTATTGATATCTCTCCCAGCAATCTTGATTCCAGCTTGTGCTTCATCCAGCCCAGCATTTCACATGATGTACTCTGTGTATAAGTTAAATAAGCAGGGTGACAATATACAGCCTTGATGTACTCCTTTCCCAATTTGGCACCAGTCCATTGTTCCATGTCCAGTTCTAACTTTTGCATCCTGACCTGCATACAGATTTCTCAGAGGCGGGTCAGGTGGTCTGGTATTCCCATCTCTTAAATAATTTTCCACAGTTTGTTGTGATCTACACAGTCAAAGGCTTTGGCGTATTCAATGAAGCAGAAATAGATGTTTTTCTGGAATTTCCTTGCTTTTTCTATGATCCAATGGATGTTGGGAACTTAATCTGATTTCTCTGCCTTTTCTAAATCCAACTTGAACATGTGGAGGTTCTGTTGAAACCTGGCTTGGAGAATTTTAAGTATTACTTTGCTAGCATGTGAGATGAGTGCAATTGTGCGGTAGTTTGAATGTTCTTTGGCATTGCCCTTCTTTGAGACTGGAATGAAAACTGACCTTTTCCAATCCTCTGGCCACTGCTGAGTTTTCCATATTTTCTGGCGTATTTATATACAATATAGATACATATATATAATCTTTTATATATAAATTATAAGTAATTAGATTTATATAGATGTAAATGTATCTGTTATATATAATCTTCACTTAACATCATATACTGATTTTGTTCCTCAGCATTTTCTCTTGTTTCTATAATCACATGTGAGAAATCAGGTCTCTGAAAGAGAGCCTTTGGCTTCTATTCTCCAGTCCTCCACAGCAGTTAGTACCAGGTTGTGAGACAAAATGAGTTTAGTTAACTTAAAAAAAAATTACTGAAGCAACATATATATGCCTTAGAAGTTTTTGAAAACACAACAAAGAAACTGTTCCTGTAATCCCACCGCTAATGCTACCACTGCTACCATTAAAAAAAGTTAATATCATGTGTAATAACTGACATAATTAATGAGTGCTCTTATGTACTGAGTCGTCTGCTAAGTCTCCATCTGATTTAATGCATTTGTTTCCCTTGTGAGGCAGGTGTTATTATTATCCCCATTTTACAGACTAGGAAACTGAGGCACAAAGAAATCAATTATCTGAGGTCACAAGACTTGTAAGTAGAGGAGCTGAGTTTGAAACTCAAGCACTTTAGCTTTAGGGTCTATACTAAACTCTGTGCAAAACTGCCTGGCACCCTCACAACAGCCTTTGAGGTGTTCCTCCGTCTCCCCTCCTTCATGTTTAATGACACAGATCGGCACTGGGACTAAGGCCTTGTTGAGCCTCAGTTTCCTCACCTATAAAACTTGGAGCTGGCCTCAGCAATCTCTGTTATTCAGCTGGAACATTCTGTGATTTTATGAATTAAACACTGAAGCTGGGACTTGCTTTTCATGCATGTCCTTCCCCACCTCCTCATCTGCACACCTGCAGGCCTGTTATCTTTCATCCCTGTCCATGCAGGCAGGCAGTCAGGTCACCCTGACCCAGGTACCTCCCCCCACTTCTGTGTGTCTGCAGAAGCTGCCAGCCAGCCCCAGTGCTGTCAGTGGGGTTTGCCCAGAGGTTTGGATTTAATGGGTTATGTAAGCCATTTATGATCCGTTTTAATAGAGTGTGCATCCTTTGAACTGCAGATGGGACGCCTGCTGTTTATGGGGCTTCCTGGAGCACTGACTAGAGGGAGGCTCCTCGGGGTTTATAGGGCTTCCCAGGGTGCACGCATTTAATTGGGGCTGTGTTGTTTCGTTTCTTCCCCTCTGCCAGCTTTCTGGTCCTGGTGGTGGCTGCAGAGCAGGGTTTGTCCGCGTGTGCATGCCTCTGCTGTCTATATAACAGAGTAATGCTGGGTCGACCTTGTACCACAGGTTAAATCGAATCACCTGAAGGCTTGTTACAGCGCAGGTTTCTGGGCCCCACCTCAGAGTTTCTGATTCAGGAGGTCTAGGGTGGAGCCTGATAATGTGCATTTCTAACAAGTTTCTGGGTGATGCTAAAGCTGCTGGTCCTAGGACTACACTTTGATAACCAATTGTACTGGAAGATTGAAACCTTACATGTAAGCATTTACCTGAAACAGAAATATTTCTGTCCATATTTTTAGGTAAACACTCTTCACTTATATTCTAGTATACTAAAAAAAGTTATTGAATATCTTCTTGATGTTGATAGTCATAATTATGAGTATTCATTATTGTGCTTGGCTATCATTTGGGATCTCCAAGACCCTTTGGTGGTTGGTCCAGGCTATTTGAGTTGTTGGTTTGCATTTGACATTTTCCATCTCTTTCCTTGAGGTCTGGTGGTCTCTGCCTCAGACTGGTGCTGTGCCTGTAGAATTCTTCCCTGCCTGTTTTCTTTTTAAAAAACTTTCTTATTAAAACATTTGCACCTTTAAAAGTTGGGAAAGTAGAACAATAAACTTTCATTTACCCATCATCTACATTTTTAGCATTTTTGCTTCATCTTGTTTTTGGTGGAAGTATTCTAAAGCCAAGCCCAGACATCATAACATTTCCCTCCCAGATATTTCCAACTGCATCTCTAAAAAATAAAGACACTTCTTGCATAACCACAAGACCATTATCACAACTCACAAGCTCAGTAGTAATGCCTCAATATCATCTAATGCTCAAATCATGTTCAGATTTTCCCCAATTGTTCCAGAAAGTCTTTCCTGTTGAATCAGGATGCAAAAAAATCTGTGTCCACATTGCCATTGACTAGTAGGTACTTTTCCCTTGGAATTTGCTATTTTGGGGGGGTCAGGGGATCTTCAGGGGGTTGGGGATAGATAGCTGCTGTTGGTTACCAAAAGCTAATGAAGTACATCTAAAGTCGGGAAAGAGAATTTTGAGTTAGTTTGTGAGAGGAGTGCCTCCTCTTGCAGAGGCTTAGGACGTCTCTGTCTTAGAAACAGATGCTCTTTTACTGTCCTCTCTTTTCTTTGATCTGCAAAGGCAAGGAGGCCAGGCGTGTGACTTCCAGATCCTTGAGTTGCTTTCATGTGGGAGTATGTATCTGTTAGAAGATGTTTATAAAGCAGCTTAGTTGCCCAGGGTCAGCAAGGGAGTTCTTGGCCCCAAGGCCTCTTGACTGTGGGTGTTCTAGAGTGTCTGGGATGTGTGTTTTATTCTCCACAGGCTTTTCTTTCTCCCTCTCTTAATAATCCAGCCTCCATCCAGGCTTTGCGGGGAGAAGTATTCCTTGGAGTTCCAGGCTCTGGGAGCTCACACACACCTAGTCCCCTTGGGTGGCCTGGTTTCTTGCCAGAGGTATGATGAATAAATATTGATGTGCTGTGCCTGGCTCCCTCTCAGCCCTGCCTCTGTGCTTATTCTTCACGTAGGTGTTTCAAACATGTTACAGTTTCTAATTTAGCTTCCCAATCAAAATCAAAGGTCCCTTGCTGCAATTTAAATGCCACAGTGTACCCGTAGCTGGGGCTGACGTGGATTGGAAAGCAGAGCTGTTCTGCGTCACACAGCATCAGCTGTACCACCATATGGGCCACAGCGTGGTGCAAAGAGGGGCTGCCAACTTCAAGCAGGACTGAGGATAGGATCATGAGGTTGCCGGGAGGGGAGGGCCTTTCTGGACAGGGACCTGATTGTCAGGAGCTTCTGGGGGCTTTGAACTATTAGTTCAAGGTTCAGGACCAGGAAGCAACACTATGGCCCACAGTACCCTGGGTGATTCACAAGGAGGGCCTGAAGAGAGAGGAGAGAGCTCGACTGCTGGCCTCATTTCGGCTCCGCGCAGTTTTCTGTGCTGCCTCACCAATTCCCTGGCAGCCCCCTCTGTGTATCTATCCAGCATGCTCTACCAGAATACCTACCACACTGGATTATAAAGGGCTTTTGCCTCTTTCTTATCCTCTTCTGGACAGGAAGGTCCTCAGGGCAGTGATGTTCATGTCTGCTATTTAGCACACAGTGGCACTCAGTAATTATGCAGCAGATATATTACTGTAGCCCAGGAAATGGGGAGAGGGGGGGTATCTTTGTGGTGAGCTAGGTATACAAAAGCTCAGAAATGGTTCTGAAAGTCAATATATCTAACCTGGCCAAGATAGGGCACTTCATTTTACCATGACTTCTTCTGGCTGCTCTCTTCCTGGGACACTCTTGTCCACATCTTGTTCCTTACCTTTTCCTGCCTGGCAGACCACCACGATATTTGGCTTAAATGTCTTATGGCAGTTACCATGCTGCTTAGAAATATTTCAGTTGTAACTATGTCTTATCCCTGACCTGTACTTTATGATGCTTGAGGATAGCAATTACATTTGGTTTTTCTTTTCCTCCTTAGCCCTGGCACTGTGGTTTACACATACTAACAGGGACTCAAATCTAGTTGCCCAGGGAAATGAGAGACTATGTTTTGGGAGTGCTAAAGGAATGGCTTACACAGTGACATTTTTTTTAATTAGGGGAGGGAGAGCTCCTTGGGCAGTGGAGTCATCTGGAGAATCCTCCTATAGCGAGTTGGAACTGATTGGCATGTAGAAAATTGGGAGGGGTAAAGAGGAGCAGGAGGATAAGGAGGAAGGGAAAGAACAGGTTTGGTGTTGGAAAGATCAGGGGAGACTTTGGATTTCCACTGCTGGGTGGAATAAAAAGGTGTGGCTAATTAGTTTGGAACCATCAGCTTCTGGGTGTTTACTAGACATGCAGTGAACTGCCAAGAATTATATAGACTGACCACAGGGAAGGGTGGCTTCAAAATTCTTAAAGCATGATGCTCACTCCAAGTTCCTGGTGAGACTGATAGGGATGAGTCAGGTTGAAGCTGAGACATACATTTACTTATCAGATGGAGAGCCACCCTATTATTTAGGTTTTTGGATTTTGAAATAAAAAATATGTCTTCAAATACCAGATAATGGAACAGGATGAAAGAAGAAGGTTAAGAGGCTCCTGGCCCAGGGCTTTGATGGTTTACTAGAAAAGAAATACTGAGGTGGGTTTGAGATGATGGAAAGATGTAAAGTTTCAGGCTTAGAAAAGTGGTGGTTATACAGCTGCTTTGGAAACCAGTTCAAGAGTTTCTTTAAAAGTTAAACATAAACCTATCATATGATCCAGTCACTCCACTCATAGGTATTTTATTCAAGAGAAATGAAACCTATGTGCATACAAGATCTTGTACAGGAACATTCATAGCAACTTTATCTGTAATACTCCCAAACTGGAAACAACTCAAATGTTCATCAAGAGATGAATGGATAAACATATTGTGGTATGTCCATACAATGGAATACTATTGAGCAGTAAAGAAGAAATGGCTGATTCCCAAAATAATTATACTGGATGGAAAGAGCTAGATTAAGGAATATGTCTTATAATAAATAAATACCACTCTTACAAAAATATTAAAAATGCAAAGTAATCTATAGTAACAGAAAGCAAGACAGCAGAAGGGGCAAGAGGAAGATATCATAGAGGTAGATGAAGAACGTTTTGGGGCTGCAGGATATCTTCATTATCTTGATTATAGTAATGGTTTTATAGGAACAGATATATATGTCAAAACTTAAAGTTTACTCTTCAAAGGTATTCAATTTATTGTTTATTAATGATACCTCAATAAAGTTGCTACAGATAAATAAAAGTGGTTATTGAGAGTGTCATTGCAGTTCAATCAAGCAATCCATAATTGCAAGCTTACCCATTCCTGAACTAGATAGAATGGATTCATTTCAGTGAATCAATTATAAAGAAGGTAAATCAATCCTTTCTTTACAAAGGAAAAAAGGACAATTTCAAAGAGGTTTGGGTGGCAAGGAAGGGCCACTGTTGAAATTGAGCACAGTGAAGGGAAGCCTTGATGGAAGTTAATACTGGTGAAAACAAAAGGAACTGCCTTTAAGAGTGTCAGGGAAAGCTCCAGGTGGGTGTGGGACTGAAGATGGACTTCACTGAAAGGAGAGAATGTTGAAAGCACAGAGGTGCTAAATGAGGAGCCCTAAAAGATAGAATCCACAGCTGTGTGGAACTACAAAGGAGAGGCCATGTAGGTAAGGCCGAGGGTGTAGTTTAAGTAGAGCTAATATCAAGAAGTAAGGCTGGGTGGGCTGGTGAGCAAGGGCATAGGTGATGGAACCAGACAGCCTGGCTATGTATCTTGAATACACAACACTTAGAAACTGGGAAACCTTTGGACAAATTACCTAACTTCTCTGTGCCTGTCCTCTCATTTGAGAGATAGTCCAGATCTCATAGGATTACAGTGACTGTGAAATGAATTAATGTACAAAAAGTATTTGGAATCATGCTTGGCATATATTAAGTGCTTAATAAATGTTATTGTTACTGCTGTCATCATCATTATCTGCTTTTGGGCAGGACTTTGAATACTAACTTTTAGCCAAAGGCTTCTTTTACTTAGTATGTTGTTTCTGAGGTTCATTTATGTTGTAGCATGTATCAAAAAGCTTTGTTCCTTTTTATGGTTGAATACTTTTCCATCATAGTGGGTATAATACAGTAATACATTCTGTTCATCATTTCAGCAGTTTATGGACAGTTTGTGGAGTTCTTTCCACCTTTAGGCTATATGAATAATACTACTTTGAACATATATGTACAAGTTTTTGTCCCCCTCCTTGTCTTTAAAGCTTGTACTTTTTGAGATTTAAGCATCTCCTGCCTCTTACATGTTCTTTGAAATGACAAAGTGAATTCAGTCATTTAAAGGAAACTTCGAAAATAACAAACAAGGATTTATTATATAGCACAGGGAACTAGACTCAGTATTTTGTGATTACCTATAAGGGAAAAGAATCTGAAAAAGAACATATATAATCATATATATGTAAATAACTGGGTTGCTGTATTCTATACTCGAAACTAGCATATTGTAAATTAACTATACTTCAATTAAAAAATGGTAAACAATCTAATTTGGCTGCTTTTAGTCCGCTTAAAATATACCATTTCAAAATTTAGAGAAAAGTGTTTTTCTAATTTAAAAAAATGTGAAATGTGTAACAAAATTTAATTTCTAATAAAATATGAAAAATTAAGAAAATTAAAATATTTGTATAACTATAAGAAGATTCATATACAACTAATACTGAAACTAATTTGCATAGATAGTATTCTTGTAATAGAATTCACTTGAGCACAGCCCTTAGCCCATGGCCGTCACTGTGCACCATTACCCCACACCCTGTTACCAGGCAACAGTTACCCCTGGACCTTTAGTGGTCCCGCTTTGCTGTTGGTTGGTGCTGCAGTGGCCCTGCCTTCAAGTAACCAAGCGTCAGTGAGAGACCGTTAGTGGTCCTGCTCAGCCATTGGTCAGTGCCACAGTGGGCCCTGCCCCCAAGAGACCAACTGTTGGTGAGAGACTGTTAGTGATCCTGCTGAGCCATTGGTTGGTACTGCAGTGGTACTGTCAAAGAGCAACCCTTAATGAGGTAATTCAGCCAACGGTTGGTAGTATGGTGGTCTTCAGGTGGAAAGTGAGGTAAGAGGGTATCCCGGCCTGCTCTCTGGGGGCCCCTCAGTTTACCTGGTCTTGGGCCAGCTGCAGCGCCCAGGTAACAGGCTAGGGACTGTTTCCTGCAGGGCTCCAGAGCCCTCCCCAAGGTCATCCACTGGCTGGGTCCAGGCCTTGAAGCAGTGGTGGACCTCTCCCCCATCTCTGTCTCCGCAGCCTAACAGCCGCTGCAGTCTACTTGGGTCAGACTATGGGACCTGGCCTCCTCCGTTTGGGTGGCCTGAGGAGCTGGAGGGCTAGTTGGGTTGGGTGCCTGGCTCCCTCAGCGATGACTGGTGGGCAGGATCTGGGGACCTGACCCTGAGGGAGCTGCCAACTGAGATCTGCTTCCTTACAGCCGTGACCTGGACCTCAGACGGTGGCAATTGTGCCTTGGGACCTGGCCATTTCTTATCAGAACAGGGAATAACATTTGTTTGGTCAAGATTTACAGGAACATCCTTACCTGACCGTGACCTGACCTCAAGAACAAAGGATTTGACACCAAGTTTGCAACAGCTAACCATACCCCACCCTCACCTTTCCTACAAAAGGGCTTTACTGAAAGCTTTCAGGGGCATTTGGGGTTTTTATGGCATGAGCCACTCGTTTCCTTGCATGGCTCTGTAATAAACATTTCTCTGTTCCAAACTCCAACGTTTTGGTATCATTTCGCCTCACTGTGTCAGGCACATGGACTTGCATTTTGGTAACATTTTCTGGCTCTTAGGAATTCAAGGTATGTTCTTGATGGACTAGAGTTGAGTAAATTGAGCAAGGCATATTGCTACCTTCAATTTTCTTTATAATATCCTGGCAATGAAATCAAGACACATGTATGGTTCTAGAGAGATTGCATTATGAAATGATAACAAATATGGCTATCAGTAATATAAAATTATATACTTATGTGATATGTTTTTGAAATAATTTCTGTGAAGTGTTACTTTTTCTTGTTACCCCCATTACAGTGTTTGGACAAAGAAACTTACAGAATTATTCCAACTATTGCATGATAACTTTATAAACAATTTCAGGCCAGTTTTCAAAATTGAAGGTTTTAAAGCAAATAAGCGTATTTAAGCATTAAAAAAAAAAAAAGATAAATAAGGGAAACTTTGTGATTCTCCAAACTCTCCTTTTCCCATTGGATATGGTACTCTTTCCTGCTTGGGCCTCACAGTGCGGGTCCCAGCTCTAGACACATGCAGGAGATGAATATTTTGGAACCAGACAGTTTCAGTCGGTGCCAGCTGAGAGGTACTTCCCCGAGTACCTTTTGGGGAGTAAAGTACATCCATTTACTCTGACATGAGCTGTTCCGTTTTGAAAGGGAGCGAACTCCTTCTGCAGAAGGAATGCATTAGGCAGACGGGCATAGAGATGGAGGGAGGCACTGACACGTGTGTCAGGAGAGGGGCCAGCCAGATGGCTCTGATTTATCATGTCAGGACTGGGTTGGAAGGAGCCCAGGCTGGCTGGGCGCTCCGTGCCTGGAGGCTTCCACGCTGCTAAGCCCTTGGGAGGCTGGGCCTCTGCCTTCGCACCTGAGCTTCCTGGGGAAGCAGGGGTGGCAGCGGCTGGGAGAAAGCCTGTTGTTCCTCCTCAAGTTCAGCAGTTAGCTCCTGCTCTTTCAGGGCAGGCCTCCTCTTTGCTGTAATCTGAAATGTCAGTTATCACACTCGTTTGATTTAAGTATAGAAGCGCCTTGGTTATGCTCTTAGGAGTAAGACAGAAATAGCTAGTCAGTGTGGGTGAGTAATCTTCTAAAAGCATTCGCAGGGATCATCTTTGCCATGGCATCATGTACTCTTCAAAGCCTGAGTGAACGTCAGGCGTTCAGCATTTTGAGTTAGGAGTGGGGAGGTGGGTAATCTTAGGGAAATCCTGGGTTAAACCCCTCAGAGTCTCTGAACTGGATGATCCACCAAGCACTTGCTGTTTTTTAGTCCTCAGTGTGTGACTCTAGTTGGATTTTATGAGAGTTGCTAAAAAGTCCAGGACACAGCCCTTGGGTCCTAGCTTAGGTGCCAGTTAAGTGCACAGGTAAGAGGCTGCATATTTGAAAGCACTGCATGAAGAGGCTGTGAGAGCTGTTAGAATTTGGGCAGGGAGGTATCCCTGTGGACTGGGATGCTCATGGAATTTTTCCTAGAGAAGGCAGGGTGTGAAAAGGTGAAAATATTAGGGATAGAACGTTTTGCTTTTACTTGATCCCCACCCTGCCATTGTCTATGAAAGGTGAAAGCACCTTATACAAGAAAGTTAATAGCACCCCACTCCAGTACTCTTGCCTGGAGAATCCCATGGAGAGAGGAGCCTGGTAGGCTACAGTCCATGGGTTCGCAAAGACTTGGACACGACTGAGCGACTTCACTTCTCTGCTGCTAAGTCACTTCAGTCGTGTCCGACTCTGTGCGACTCCATAGACGGAAGCCCATCAGGCTCCCCCGTCCCTGAGATTTTCCAGGCAAGAGTACTGGAGTGGGGTGCCACTGCCTTCTGCATCACTTCTCTAACAAACATAAATGGAAAATTGAGGCATGAAAAAGAAAGAAGTGGCTAATCTACTTGCTCTGATGGAGCCCTACATTTGGTTTTGAGCTTCTTGGCAGCCAAGCCAAAATGAAAACCAAGTTAATTACATAGCTCTCTTGATCAGAAAGGGGAAAACCTACCAGCTCCTGAGGGGAGGCAAAATTCTTCCTGGCACATTTTCCCAAAATCATTTTTCGTGTAGGAGTTTATACAAAAGATTCAGGGGTATAGTGGACATTCATCCATCAGCCATGAAAACTTTTATGAATTGGGAGAATTGAATGCCAAGTTGTGACATGGTAAAGGTAATCAGGCCAGTGGCTAAGCTGGCAAGATCCAGCTATGTGATTTTGGGGCCTCTGACTTAATGCAAAAGGAACTTAGAATCCTTTGCTGGAAGAGTAGACAGGAGAGAAATTGTGATGGAGCCTCTCTAGTGGAAATTCAGAGGGGAAGCTCTTTGGTCTTGGTGAGATTATACCCAGGGAAAGAATGTGGATCCTGTCTCCCCGGGTTCCCACTGTCCAGCATATAATTACCCTGTCTGGGGATCAGATTCGGTGCGGAGTGTCCTGGCAGCCAGAGGCACAAAAGGAGACACATGTCTGATTCCAGAGTCTGGAGCTGGTCTTATCTCTGTCACCAGCAACCCTTTAGTACACTATCCCTGGTCTATGTTAATGGAGCCTTAAAGTACCTCTTCTTCACTCTGATACTTTTTCAAGCAGTCTGAAGTCTAGAAAGGGTAGTTTAAACTTTTCCTACCATCAAGAGCTGCCATTTGTTAAGTGTTGACTGTCCCTAGCATTTTACCTACATTCTGTTTATGTCATCCTCAAAACAGTTTCCAGAAGTGTGTGCTGTTACTGTATCCATTTTATTGGAGAGACTGGAGCTTGTGAAGATTTAGATGCTTGAGGAAGGTTGAAGATTTCAGCTGGCCTTATTTTGGGATCTGGTGGATTGAGTCTTGGCTGCCTGTCCAGTCCCTGGCCACAGATCTCTCCCTCTCCCATATTGTGCCTAAGTTTGTCCTGGGCCTCCTGCTGGTCCCTGGCCATTTGTATGAGATAGGTACTTTCCCACTTTATCCTGAAGATTTTTCTTCCGGGCCTCATGCTGCTCTGTCTGTCCCTGGAGTCACACCCTTTTCCCCCTTTTCTATCTGAACCAGTTCTATCTCTGTCCCATCAGTCCCATAAAAGCAGTATCCAGATCTCCTTGTTTTTACAGCCTGAATTCCTTTCAGGACCTTCCAGTGAGTTCTTACTACCCATCAGGAATACTGCAGATAAGGGACTGAGGGGAGGGTCAAGCCAGCTCTTGTTTCCATTCCACCCCTTCACCTGAGCTCCCCTGGTTGACTTTCTGCTCAGCCACTCTCCAGGGGCATAGCTGCTATGTACCATTGCCTTTTTATCATATCAAAAATACTTGAAAAGCTACCCAAAGATTTTCATTCTCATAAATGGAGGAGGAACCCATTTTAATAAACTCTTACTTCTGAAAGATTTGGGATTCTTGCTGCCTTTAGACCTCTGGATCAGTGTGTGTTTATTTCTGTGCAAAGTGATTGTGTATTTGGGGATGATGCCAAGTTGCTCCCCCTGTACAGGGAAAGCTGGTGACCAGCAAAGTTGGGTTTCGGCTTAAATTCCTGCCCCTGCTCGGTCTCTTTTCAGCTCCTGTTGCCTCTGTCACTGGGAACAGGGTGAGATGAACTGAGTGGTCTCAGACACATGTCTTTGGAGGCTCAGAGGGAAACTTTTGGAAAACCAGGATTGATTTTTATTTTTTGAAGCTTTTGAAGGACAGTATTATCAATGGGATCCACTTGTCCTCTTGTGTTTGGCTGTCTCTGGAAAGGCTGGCCTGGGAAGACAAAGAAGGTGGATGTCTAAAAGATATATTGTATGGCAAAGTTACTTCATTAAATTTGGATAAAATATTGATTAAATATCCAAGTCTAAATAACCATCAGTTGTGTATTGGTTAGTCTTTCAAATAAAGTTCCACTTCCATGAAAATAAATACATAAATAAAAGATATAATCAGCTCTCACCTGGGACTCTATATCTGAAAGTACATTGATGACTTAATTTCTCCATCACTACAATAGCTGCCAATTTGCACAGCAACCAAACAGATACCTATCAGCCCATTTTACAGATGAGATGGGAAGCCCTGTGTTATAGGAGGCTTTCAGGCTGTTAGGCACAGAGTAGTTTTAGAGCCCTTTAAGGCACTTTGTCTCTTCGGCCCCTGGAGATCTTGGATGTGCTTTGGCTTGGGCGTGTGGATGGGAGGGGTGTTTCCTCCTCAGATGAGACTCCCTTGCAGTACAAAACAGCAGAGATCTGTCTGGTAGAAGCTTATGCCAAAGGGTAGGGGCTGAAATGATTTCATATTATCCTTCACCCCTATCATTCGAACCCAGACTCAGTGCTATACAGCCAAGTAAGGGAAACGTCAAGTCTTTCCCCTGATGTCCTCTAGAGATGACCATAGCCCTCACTGACTCCCCTTAGTCTCTCAAAGTCTGAGCGTTTGGATTCTGTAGTATCCAACCTAGGGCTTGATTCTCCAGCCTCACTTGGCAGCACTCTCTAATGTTGCTTCAGTCATTGGGGTCCCCCCAGACTCTTTTGCCACCCTCTGGTCTAGACTCAGTGAACCCCAGAGTCAGGAAAGACCTAAGGGCCATGTATTTTAACTCATTTCATCAGTGAGCAGAAAGGCCAACTCCAGTGTCTCATTTATGGCAGAAGGAAGAATTATACCCTCTTGTCGAAAGAATCTCAAACCAAAGTGAAAAGATTGGGAGCTTTGTGTATTGTTTTTTTTAATGGATGCTTTTCTGCATGCCAGGTATTTCTCCACTTAGATCTGAAATCTTTTACTGAATTGACAGTGTTCTTCTCCTACCCCTCCATACTGCTTAAGTTCTAGATTGGTTTTGATTTTTAGTATCAAATCGCAGACCCTCAGAGCTGGGAGGACTCTTTGAGGTCATGAAGTGTGATCCCTTCCAAGCAAATGCTATAGATGATTGTTTACAGAGTTCTCTCTCAAGAAAGGCTTACGGGCACCCACCACTGGACTGAGGCCAGTGCTTCAATTATAATACCCCAGGAGTGCTTGTTATTGGTGACTTTTTGGGAGGAATCTTCTCTTTGGAGGAAATGAGGCCTTCCACACCAAGAATAGTCATCTTTTTTTTTAAAAATGCTGACTTTCTTATTTTGAGTTTCTTGAAGTAGAGCCCACCTGTGTGCATGTCAACAGGTGAAACTGTTGACTTATGTAAATTACACTTGTGCAATGTTAGATGAGTTAAATTATAATCTACTTGACAAAATTTAAGCACATGTTTTACTAAGAGCCTGTAAATGGAGATAGAAGATTTTAGTTCAAAGAAATAAATGATTATAGCTGACAACGATAGCCAAAATGGGACCTTATTTAAGGAATAATTAAGTGATAAACTAGTTAATCCACCATCAACAGGGTTCATTCTTCAGGCTTGACCTGTATGTATATACATGTATAAAAGTTAGTATCTGCAGCTCAGATGAATGTAGTGTGACAGTCAAGACCTTTAGACACAGGGAAATTCAGATCTAAAGCTGAGTGAAAGAGGTGAGTGTCAGCAAGTTTAAATTCTCCAATTTTTTAAAATCCATTTTCTAAAAACCTATAAAAATTGAGAACAATTCAGCTGTTCATTTAAAAGCCACCTAGAAGTAAATTCAAATTATGTCCATGCCAGAGGCTAAAGGAAGGAGTTCTGTTATCTTTGGAGTGGAAAGAAATTGCCATCTGTTCTGTTGGAGATGAATTAGACTACATTAAAAAAAGTTGTATATCAAAAATATCCATAATTCCTTCCTTTATTCTGTGTGATCTTGCCCTTGTATCATGAGGAATGGGTTGACTTGAATACTTTAGAGAAAAAGGAACCTTTGGCATCTCTTGGTTCTCTTGCTGTCAGGAGAACACATGCTGAAGAACCTGGGCTCCACTTGAGCCCCAGCCTTTTTCCTTGTGACCTTGCCCTGGGGTAGTTCTGGATGCCAGATCCTTAAAACCCAGCCACCAACATGGACCTGTCCTCAGCAAATCCTCAAGCCTGGATGGAGGAAATGGTTCACTCTTAATATGTTGTTAAGCCGTGTATAACTTTCTGAGAAATTTAGCCATGTGCTTCTAATTAATTTGTACTTTATTCTTCAGTGGGTTTTTCTCATTTTTTTAAAAAGAGAAAAAGTCACATGATGAGTAAAGGGTGGAGAATAAACTCTATGAAGAGATTTATTGACAATATAAACAGTATGTTTATAGAAAGAAGTCTATGGGATAGGCAGGTTGGGTTCTCAGGTGTGACCTGTGGATGGTGTTCTGAGGAGATGCTTCATTTGCATCAAGTTCACAGGGTACCAAGCTCCAACCTGGCCTCATTCTCAAACTCTACCCCTTCCTTACAGGACCACTATGCTGTGTAGCAGTATCTTTTACAGTTTGTGGCTAAAGTCTTCATTCAATACCTGGTATTTCTCTCCACTATATTGTCACCCTCTTCTATTTCTTTTTTTCTCCTCTTCTCTCTCCCTTTCATTCAGGGGAAAGGGCTTATGAAAAGAGATCAAATATCTTGGCTGAAATTTTGATGGTGCTGGAACTAGAACTCTGGACCATTGACCCCCACATCCCAGGCCCAAAGATGAGACCACCCAGCAGGATCCTGGGCTGCCCACGGACTGCTTCCAAGAATTGGGCTCTTGGCAGACTTTGCCTTTCAAAACACAGAGCATTACTGCACGAAGGGGATTTCCCCTTTTTCCTGCCACCCTCCCCCCTTCCACTTACAGCCAGAAGAGCCAGTCTTGACCGAGTTTAGGAAAAGGGAATTACGTTGGGTAAATGTAGGAAGCTGAAATAACCAAGAGCCTTATTGTAGTGAACTTGCAGGTCCGGAGGTTGGTTCCAACCTAACATCACCACTCACCCACTGCCTTGCCCCCCAGCCACCTATTTCCAAGTGGCAACTAGGAAACTGAGATACTGGAAATGGGAGAAATTCTTTCAGGACTCTGGCAAGCATGGCAGTTCCCTTGTGTTGCTGGAAGGTACCCAAGTTTATCCTTGTTTATGGGGATTTGCAGTGTTGAGCTGCAGTGGATAGAAGGGTGTAGTTTTGCAGGCTCCATAGTCAGTTAAATTTCCTGCTCATCCCTAGACATCCAGCCAAGACAATCAACTGGGAGAAGGAAAGAAGAGGTTGTTTATTAATCTGAAGGATTTACACCAATGTTCTATTACCTTTTGGTTCACGGTGCTGTGTAGCTCTCTGTTGCTTCTGAAAGAAGAATTGAAAGGCCTTCTAGCACTTTCTCACTTGAGTAAGAGAGGAAGCCCTGTGACTTCTTTCCGGTTTGTCCCACTCTCTTTTTCCTGCAGTCTGCACACCTTCTAGTCTACTTTGAATAAAATCACAGAAATTCCCAGAGAATTAATGGAGATACAGAGAGAGCCAGAGAAAAAGTGTTGAGAGAAGTTTGATAAACAAATCACAGTTAGCCAATAAAAAGCCTGGGGTGTAACTGTTTAACCTCCGATAATGAATCTTAATGATGGAGTTTTAGATGCCAGGATGGGCTGATGGATGGGGAAATTTTTTGAATGTCATATCTTGAGCCTCTTACATCATTCTTCATAGAGGCGCCTCTTCCACTTACATTCAGGTTCCTAGTGGTGGGACAAAACGGAAGGTCTGGCTTCTTTGAGTAAATTTGTAAAAATAACATGGCCCTGTGGAGGAGGGCATAGCAACTCACTTCAGTATTCTTGCCTGGAGAAGCCTAGGGACAGAGTATCTTGGCTGGCTACAGTCCATAGGCTTGCAAAGAGTCAGGCATGACTGAAGTGACCGAGCATGAACACCTCTTACTTTGGTCTTTATGCTTACCTTCCACGGAGATGTACTTTTTACTTGAATAGGATCTGCATAGATAATCACAAGAATAAGATGAAGGAAACAGTTTTCTCAAATACTTGCCTCTGGAAGGAGTGTGGAATTATCCCTCCTTACTCAATACATTGATTCTCTCTTTTTTTTTTTTTCTAAGGAGGGAAGTAAAATGTCTGCCCAACATTGTCCCCTTTTCATTAGCCTCTTAATGGGCCATTTTAAGCACTTTCAGAATTGGGAAGAGTGCTGATGTCATGAATATGTATCATCTCAGCATCCTTGTATTTATCCCAAAGTCTTGATCTTCCTGCGTCTTCTCATTTACGTAGAAAGAGAGTTTGTTATCAACCAAGTACCTATTACAGAGAGTTTATGCAGGAAGACTCTAGTATGGCCTTTGTGATATACTGAGGGCTATACATACAGAATAGTTTTCTAATTCAGCACACTCAAACTACTGGAGCATACTTTTCCTCTAATTATTGCTCTCAAGTTATATTAAGGATCAAAGAAACTGCATTAAAGAAAATGCACTTTCATTCTCAGCAGAAGTTCTGTTGACTTGCTAGCCACTTGGCATGGGCGTCTGCTGGGAAGGATTCTTGAGCTGGATTCCTTGCTGTATGATTTTACTGGAGGAAGACTTATTTAAGGAGTGAAGAATATCTCTTATCCTACCCTTCCAGTTGTCACAGGTGTTTGCCTCTCAGAGCTAGAAACACTGAGGGATAGGAAACTTTTGGCGGGAATAGTGGATTCATACAGAAATAACCCAAAGAGCAACCTTTAGCATGATTTCAAGCAGAGGAGTTAAAATTCTGAGAGCCAAGCCTCAAAAGCTTTCTGGAGAGAGGCTATTCCTTGAGCAGCAGTGCCAATGCCTTGGTAAGACTGCAAAAATACTGGCCTGGCCCTGTGGATTGTTACCCAAACCTGGAAGTCTAGGGTCATGGATAAGGAAATCTGAGGAAACTGAGCTTTTCACATTCTGTTCACTCAGATGCTTTCTTATGGGTCGAGACCACCTCTGAAGATGTTTGACAGTTGTGTTGGCATCAGGAAGTCGAAACAAGGACAGAACCTCTAAAAGCCATTACATTGCTAAATGTACATTGTGGGAATGCTTTTTCCCTTGGTCTTGTCCTGGCCTGATTCTAATTACCTGTAGAGACATCCAATTAACCCCAGATGACATGGTCTATGTGTGAATCCCTTGCGGGATGAGTTTTGGAAGGAGCCATATCGCATTTCATTAGCTGGATCCCTTCTTGCAGGTGCTATCCAACCAATTTGGTTGAGAAATGAAAGATGTTTCAGCATTTCCTTCCCTCTTTTCCTTCCACAAAAGCTTAAGCAGCTGATAGCTGGCTGGGAGAATGGGAGAATATGCCAGAGTTTGAAGGGGACCGTTCAGAGTTGGGAGATAATAGTAGATAATTCTTTTCCTTCTTACATGGACCCCCACCTGAATAATGCTCCAAACAGATAAACAAGAGAATGGATACTGAACAAGAGAATGGATACTGTTATCTCTGGATAACAATCTGGATAACTTCCCTCTGTTATCCAAATCCTCTGTGTGTTTCCCATGCCAGGTAAAGGAAAGCCCACTCTTGCCTCTAGTTATCTGTCCCTTCTCTCAATATCAGCAGCAATTATGGTCATTACCACAAGGCCTGGCACAAATTTTACACTCACTTTCATGCATTGGAGAAGGAAACGCAACCCACTCCAGTGTTCTTGCTTGGAGAGTCCTGGGGATGGGGGAACCTGGTGGGCTGCTATCTGTGGGATCGCACAGAGTCGGACACGACTGAAGTGACTTAGCAGCAGCAGCAGGTTATTGGTGGCTTGGAACTCATTGGACATCTTTATACAACCACATTGACAGGTTAGGGCTTAGACACCAATATTTATCGATCATCTTTTTATTCTCCTGTGGACACATTCATCTTGTCAAACCCTGGTTTCTGTGTCTAGCAGATTGTGGGCAATTTTGGCAGCAGAGCCGTGGGGCAAGATTTAAGTTATTTGTTCCTATTTATCAGTGAACTGGGCAATCCATCCACATTTACAATTCCCTAATCAGATTAGCTCATTTTTAATCATCTGGAGTCTGGCTGGGTTTGTGCTATGTGGGAGCCAACAAGCCCCAACTGTTGCACTGACTTCCTTTGTCGCTCCTGACGAAGGTCTTTTTATCCTCGCCCACCTTGTGCCTTCAAAACTATGAGTCAAGCTGCGTTTCGAGGAGCTTTTTTTCTCCTTCCTTCTCATGGGTATTTTTTAGCTGCCATTTTCTCTTCCACCTCATTTGTTAGGTTTTGTGGCTGCATATCATGATGCTCCCCCTTTAGCTCAGCTGGAAGGAGCACACATGCGTGTGCGTGTGTGTGCCCATCTGCATTTATGTGTATGTCTGTGTGGGTTGGTGTGGGTACTCAGGCAAATGTATGTATGTGTATATGCACGTATATCTATACATACCTATTGGTACACACTCGTGTGGGTTTTAGTGTGTGCATGTAAGTGTCATGTGTGCATATAGTCATGCATATTTGCTGGTGAATAGCCCCTGCCTGATATGGAATGAGTAGGATCTAGGACCCCAACAAAATAAAGAAAAAAATAGCTTTTTTTTTTCTTCCAAAGACTAGTTTATCTCTCACTGCCATTAAGTTTCTTTCAGTTCAGTTCAGTAACTTAAGACTGCCACTGCTTAGTGTGGTGATAGACCCTCGAAGCCTGATCACAGGACATTATGTGACAATGCAACCAGGGCTGCCTACCATGACTCTGATCCTATCATACCCAGCAAGTCATCCATCATAAAATGAAAGTGCCCATAGAAGAGTGGGCACAGGCATGGGCAGAGGAACAAACAAGCTGTATTAATAAAAGCAGAGGGCTCAGACTCCCATTCCAGTGTTATCTGGGTAAATGTTTAAAAGCTGGCTCTTCAGATTAAGGAAGCCCCAAATATAAATCTATAGCATTTATATAAATCTATAGCATTTCAGTTCAGTTCAGTTCAGTTCAGTTCAGTTGCTCAGTCGTGTCCGACTCTTTGCGACCCCATGAATCACAGCACGCCAGGCCTCCCTGTCCATCACCAACTCCCAGAGTTCACTCACACTCACGTCCATCAAGTCAGTGATGCCATCCAACCATCTCATCCTCTGTTGTCCCCTTCTCCTCCTGCCCCCAATCCCTCCCAGCATCAGAGTCTTTTCCAATGAGTCAACTCTTCGCATGAGGTGGCCAAAGTACTGGAGTTTCAGCTTTAGCATCATTCCTTCCAAAGAAATCCCAGGGTTGATCTCCTTCAGAATGGACTGGTTGGA